>JAPKLW010004519.1:13345-26680 GCA_026898455.1 Plectranthus barbatus
GCTAAGGAGTGGACGTAGATCTTGTTGGATCGAACCACTATAAATCTTGTGTTCTTTTACTGTTTTATTACACACGTGATTTGAAACCTAGCAATCATATTGCTAGTGTATAACTGTGAAGAAACTTAATTCATTTATGAGCTTAACTAATATTCGAAAGAGAAGACATAAAGTGTAAGTGACGTATAATTATTCCGCTGCATTTCGTGTTTCTGTTTAAACACGACGACTCTGATATTTAAGGACCAACAAGTGGTATCAGAGCAGGAGGTTGAAAAACCGACTGCTTCTGAGTCGCTTAAGACCAGATCTATATTTTCCTTGCACTTTTATCTGTTTCTCTGTGTTGTCTAGCTCAGGAGATAAGATGTTGACTCACCATGCACTCGAGAAGTATTCCAAGGAGAACTTCAAGTCGTGGAAGAAGTTGGCTCTCATAAATCTGCAAAGCATCCATCCTGAAATGGAGGACGTTCTGACTAAAGGACCAATAAAGATTATGAAACCTAACATTTTTGCAGGTGCTCCTGCTGCTGGTGAAGAACCAAGACCACAGATGATTCCAAAGCCCTATGAGGAGTATACCACGGAAGACAAAAAGAGGGCTCAGTTGGAACATGTAGCCAAGAAGCTAATTTATGATTGCTTACCAAAATTGATGGCTAACAAATCTCTTGACTTTGAAACTGCTAAAGAAATGTGGGATTATGTGTGTGAAGCATCACGAGAAACTGATCAAATGAAAAGAAATAAACTACAAATAGCTGTTGATAAGTACGAATCATTTTCTATGATTGCAGGCAAATCCATACAGGATATGGAAGAGCGCTTCAACACAATAATCGGTGAACTCAATAATCTTGGAAAAGAGTATGAAAAAGGAGAGATGAACAACAAAATCATCTCCAAACTATATCCAAGTGATGACTGGTTTGCAAAAGTGACGAGTTTGAGTGAAAAAGATCTCAACAACATGACTACATCTGAGGTATTTGCTCAACTCAAAGCTCACGAGTTTATTATTCAGCAGTCAAATAAGAATGAAACAGCGGTAGCACAAGCTACATCAAATTTTGCTGGAAACTCTGAGGATTTAGCATACTTCGCTAAGGACTTCAGCAAATTCAAGACGAAGAAGCCCTTCTATAAGCAAGAAAGATATGCTCCAGCATCACCCGCAAAGGAAGTTATTTCCAGTGCAGGCACACAATCTATTGATATGAAGATCAATGAACTGGAAGAACAGATGAAAAAGATGCAGAAGATGCTAAATGAAGCAAAAGCTGAAAAGAAGGCGAAAGAAAGTGAACCATCATCATCTAACCGCAAAGTAGAGCGAAAAATTAGAACTTGTTTTGAATGTGGTTCTCCAGATCATTTGAAGCATGACTGCCCGAAGGTTAGCAGAGAGGAAAGAGAACGCCTAAAACAAAGACTTGAAAGACGCGCTGCTAAAGTAGTGACCAAGGCGTTGCTGACCAGGACGGAGAGTGCTGATATCCCTGAAAATGACGAGGAGTTCTACTATTCCTCAGAAGAAGAAAATAGCGAGAAAGCATTGTTCGTGCTGATGGCAAACATTGTTGAAGATCGGTTTGCTGACGCAGACAATGATGCTGAGCAAAACAATGAATCAGCTCTCGCTGCTGAGGAAAGTGAGGTATTATCTACAAACCCAACCAGCATTCCTATCATAGATGAATCGGAGGAATCATTTTTCGATTCTGAGGAAGATTACTTGACAAAATTGTCAATTGAGTTTTCAAAAATGTATGAGATCAAAAACGAAATCATAGGTGAAAATCTCTCACTTCAACGAAATATTCAATCCCTAACCGAGGAAGTTGAGAAACTGAGGTTAGAAAGTGAGAAATTCTCGAAATTAAAAGAAGATTTCTCTCAACTAACTTACAAATGTCAAACTCTAGAGAAAGAAAATCTTGCTTTGAAAAATTATCCACGAGAGGACTGCATTTGCATGTACGCATCCAGCAAGGCTGCTCTTAATGCCCTTGTAAGCCAACAAAGACATTATAAGGATAAGTCTGGGCTTGGATACGAATCCTCGAAAAGGATATCAAAATCCTATGATGATTCTTCTAAGAAGAATCCAATCGTGTTTGTATCTCCTAAAAATATTTCTACTGAAAAAGGAAAAGGAGTTGTATTTGCTGAATCATCCAATACCACGCCAATTGCTAAGCAAAAGAATGAACGATCACAGAATACGCATAACGGATCTCCGCAGAAGGTCTGTACAGAGACTGCTAGGTATTCGTCTACTAGACCTCAGCAGAGGGCTAAGTCAGAATATGCTAAACATACAACTCGTGGACCTCAGCAGAGGAATCCTAAGTTGAATGCTGTGCATGAATCGACTAGACCTCAGCAGAGGAATAACAGAGCGAATGCTAAGCATGTATCGGTCAGACCTCAGCAGAATCCGAGAGCTTACACTAAATCGTATTCTACACGACTTGGGTATGCTGAGCGTTATGTTCCAAACGCAAGGACAGCTAAACCTACCTTTCAGCAAAGAAGGCCATATTTTTATAATGCTGTAAAACCAACATTTCAGGAAAGTACTTCACATAGGAGGAACACCTATGTAGGCCCTGAGCCCAATTCATATGTTATTTCAAGGGCAAGGAAGGCCAAGTATACCACTGCACATAGTTTTAAACATGTCAAACATGTTATGCCAAAGGGTAAAGAAACGGTAAACAGTGAGTTCAAGAAGAAAATCTTGAAAATCACTAAAATGTGGGTACCAAAGGGAACCATGGTCAATGCTAATCCTGCAGGACCCAATGATAAATGGGGACCTAAAACTACCTGATTTAATTGCAGGAACAGGACTCAACAACAGAAGGAACTTGCATATCCATTGAGTGGGTCCTGGATAGCGGTTGCTCCGCCCATATGACCGGGAACGAAGGATTATTCTCAGACTTAAGAAGACTGTTCAACGGTCCAAAGGTCAAGTTCGGAGACAACAGTGAGGGAGAAGTCATTGGAAGAGGGTGCATTGAACGGAACGGTTTAAGAATCATCAATGTGGCACTCGTCTCCAACTTAAAGCATAATCTACTCAGCATAAGCCAATTATGCGAAAACGGGTATATCGTATCTTTTAAAAATACTGGTTGTACCATTGCTGATGCTATTTCAGGAGAAGTAAAACTAAGAGGCATCCGCAAGGGTGGTTTATATATTGTTGATTGGCAAAGTGGTCAACAACACTCCTGTTTTCTAGCTTTAAACAAGGAAGAAACAACATGGCTATGGCACAAGAGGTTCAATCATTTGAATTTCAAAATTATTAACTACCTCGCCAAAAACAAGCTTGTTGTAGGTCTGCCCAATGAAACTTTCCGCAAGGAAGGGATATGCAAAGCTTGTCAACAAGGAAAACAGACCAAATCATCCTTCAAGACAAATCCAGAAAAAGAGACATCTCAAAAGATCCTAGAATTACTTCATATGGATCTCTTCGGTCCGGTCACTCCACCCACTGTAAGTAAACGCTTATATACACTTGTGGTGGTTGATGACTTTTCCAGGTACACATGGGTACGTCTTCTCAAAACCAAGGATGAGGTGAAACTTGTCCTACCGGAGCTGATTCTCAAGGAGCAGAATAGTAAATAAGTTACTGTAAAGAGAATTCGCTCGGACAATGGAACAGAGTTTTGTAATGGAGTGCTGATGGATTTCTGTGCTGAAGCTGGAATATCACACGAAAATTCCACAGCTAGGACTCCTCAGCAGAATGGTCTAGTAGAAAGGAGGAATCGGACGTTGAAGGAAGCCGTTCGCTCGATGCTAGCAGATTCCAAACTTCCGGCTAAGTACTGGGGGGAAGCAGTTATGACGGCTTGTTATACACAGAATAGGAGTGCCATCACGAGTAGATTCAACAAGACTCCCTACGAAGTGTACAACGGTCGTAAGCCCTCTATAACTCATCTCCGTGCATTCGGTTCTACATGTTATATTCATAATAATGGAAAGTCTAAACTCAATACTTTCTCATCTAAGTCAGATGAGGGTGTACTTCTTGGTTATGGACACCTCACTCACAAAGGTTATAGGGTATTGAACAAGACTACCGGTATTGTGGAAATAACATGCAATGTTATTTTTGATGAGTCTACCTTAGTGCGCAGGGAAAATAAGAGAAAAGAGGATAACAATCATGAGACTAATGATGTCAATGATCAAACTTTTTTGAATTCTTTCGAGAACATGCATGTTGATCCGACTAAGTCTATGAGTGACTGTAATCCGAACCAGACGCACTCAGCAGGGGACCAAACTGCTGACCAAGCCAGTGATGCTAATGATCATGCTGAGGCCACACCTACCAACACCTTAATTGAAACAGCCATTCTAGAGGTGCTTGATGATGAAGAAGAGGAGATTGCTAAGGATATTCCTTTTGGGGAAGGCACAGCCACTCATGAAGATCTTGGCAGAGGCGCTGCTGAGATTCAAGTTGCTGAAAGAGTTGCTGAAGAGACTCCCGTACCAGGAAATCCCGCAGCAGTTATCCCGGTTGAAGCCAATCCAGTTGCTGAGCACCAGGAGGGTGCTATGGAGAACAATGTACAAGACGATGGTCTCGCAGGGGAAGGAAATGTGGTCAGACCAATCAGACCAACATGGTTGCGCGCCCATCCTCTTGAAGATGTCTTAGGAGATGTCAATAATCCCATAATGACGAGACAAGGCAACGCTATGCTAGCTTGTTATATCTCCAGCGAAGAACCAAAAAAGGTTGAAGAGGCTCTACTAGATCCAGATTGGGTGAATGCAATGCATGAAGAACTTGCAGAATTCACACGGAACAATGTGTGGGAGCTGGTAGACAGACCTGAACATCAAAGTGTTATAGGCACAAAATGGGTGTTCAAAAACAAGAAAGATGAATCTGGTTCAGTTGTCAGAAATAAGGCGAGACGCGTAGCTAAAGGATACAGGCAATGCGAAGAAATAGATTATGACGAAACATTTGCTCCTGTTGCAAGGCTGGAGGCCATTCGCTTATTTCTTGCGTACGCTGCTCATCATGAGTTCGATGTAATGCAAATGGATGTAAAGAGTGCCTTTCTAAATGGCGAACTGAAAGAAAAAGTCTATGTTGAGCAACCTCCAGGGTTCGAGCATGGTAATCAAGTATACAGACTCAAGAAGGCTCTCTATGGATTGAAACAAGCACCAAGGGCTTGGTATGGAACTCTATCCAAATTTTTGATGAAGAATGGTTTTTAGAAAGGGAGGATTGATCAAACTCTCTTTCGCATCGAAGATGAAGGAGATATTTTGCTGGTGCAAATATATGTTGATGATATTATCTTTGGATCTAGAAATCAAGGATTATGTGACAAGTTTTCAGAGCTCATGACCAGCAACTTCCAGATGAGTATGATGGGAAAGATGTCATACTTTCTCGGATTACAAGTTCAACAATCCAGAGATGGAATTTTCATCCATCAGAAGAAATACACTCTAATTGCGAAATATTGTCGAGAAAAGACTAAGAGTCTAAGAATTCCTATAAGTACGACGTGCATAGCCGCACTTGAGAAAGAAGGAGATGATGTAAATCCTACTCTTTACAGAGGAATTATAGGTTCACTTCTGTATCTCACCGCCAACAGACCTAACATATCCTACACCGTCGGATTATGTGCTAGATATCAGGCAAATCCTAAGAAAACACATCTAGACACTGCTAAGCGGATTGTACGCTACCTGAAGTGCACAGAAGGTCTTGGAATTTGGTATCCAAGAGAAGATAGTCTTGCTCTAAGTGGATATTCGGATTCTGATTTTGGAGGATGCAAGATTGATAGGAAGAGCACCAGTGGTACGTGTCAATTTCTTGGACACAAACTCATTAGCTGGTTCAGCAAAAAGCAGCACTCTGTTGCTACCTCCACCACTGAAGCAGAGTATGTGGCGGCTGCTAGCTGTTGTTCGCAAATTTTATGGATAAGGCAAAAATTGTAAGATTACAGGATTTCTCCCGAATGTGTGCCTATTTACTGCGACAACAATAGTGCCATGTCCATTACAAAGAATCCTGTCCATCATTCCAGGACAAAGCACATTGATATTCGACACCACTTCATTCGAGATCATCAGGAGAAGAAGGGTATCGATGTTCGGTACATATGCACTGAAGATCAGATAGCAGACATATTCACGAAGCCGCTAGCCGAATCCAGATTCAAGGAACTATGTATCAAATTAGGTCTTATGAAGCTGGATGGAACTTTGGATGAATGAAATGTTACTTTCATTCTTTCTGGATTTCTTATTCTTCTTAAAAGATGATATGCATATTATTGTTGGTGATTTCAAGGAGAAGTTGCTGAGCAGACATGTTCACATAAACAGTAGCAATTGTTATACGGATAGTACATCATTATGAAAGGAAAATGCCGATTCATTAACATTTAGCATTGATGCATGCTACATTCCAAAACAACGAAAAATATTAAAATCTACTTGATTGATGGATAAAAGTCAGATTCAAGAAGGCGAGAAGGTCCTTCTGCTAGCTCTGGAAAGGTTTGCTCCATTAACCAGCTTAGCTGCATGCCGTAAAGCAAGGGAGCGGCTGGATATAGGCAAACGCAATCACAGACGTCTTTGAACACGGGGTCTGCCCAATCTGCCTCTACAAGTTCCGCGTCCATGGCCAGCATGACCTGCCAGATTTCTTTTGTAAGACAGAAGTCATTGGGATCTCCACCCAAGATCATGTTATTGGCAACATGAAACAACTCACGATATGAGCATTTAAGACCAGTTGCCGCTGGAGTTGGTGTGAAACTAAACCATGGAGAGAGACGCCATTTTCTCCATGCCGTCCACTCTGACGCTGGCTCCATGGATCGATAAGCCATCACTGATATAGGACCCCGGGGAAGCCCAAAGTCACAAGCAAAGGAATCTCGTGACCATCGTATTAGTCTTCCTCGGAAGGCTCCATAGATTGCATCTTTTTCAGTCTTGCAATCTTTAAGGAACTCACGGAGGAGATCTTCATGGAAGTGCTTGGGAGTGGTTGTCACAAATTGTTTCAACCCTGACCCATTGATCTTAGCCATGACCTTGTTTGCTACGGAAGGTCGATCCTGATAATAGAGACGAAGGGCCGCTTCGTCAAGTATTTGGTTTCGTGAGATATCAAGGATATTGCTAGAAGATCTCATGATCTCAAAGGATTTTCTTGAAGAAAGAGGAAGTTGTGGTGACATTCATATTTATCCCAAGGAGTCTCTTTTATAGACGAGAAAATCTTCTCGCAATTATGATTTCGTAAAGAAACTTTAAAGGACGTGATGATTCACCTTCTGAAATCTGGATAATCACAAGAAGAGAGAACAGCTTGATGACGTGGGAAATCTAATCAAATCAAAAGTGACGATTGGCAGTCAGATCGACGTTTGGCTCGAGGAGTTTATCATCATTGATTCGATACGTCGATGCAATTAATTAAAAAACTATCATTTCTTTGCCACATCATACACAAGGAAAGGAAATAATACTTGAAGGGGGAGAGAGAATAGAACCAACAACAACATATTCTCTATTCTAAGGAGAACGAGGTTTGAACGGGAAGAAGTCCATGTCCAGAAGGTTCGATCGTCCTTCTGCTATCCGAGGAAAGCTTTGCTCCAGCAGCCAACTGAGTTACATTCCATTCAGCAAAGGCACAGAAGGGTAAAATTGGACACAGTCCCGAACACTGTCGAAGATGTATTTCGCCAATCGACTTCGACCTCATCATCAATGGCCATCATAGTCTGCCATGTCTCTTTTGAGAAAGAATGATCATCAAGATCTTCTCCCAACAACATATTGTGGATAATGCGGAAGATCACCCAGTAAGGAGTCTGTAGATCGTATGCTGAAACAGAAAGGGAAAATTCTAACAAAGGCAATCTTCTCCATTTCTGCCACGATGACCATTCTGGGGCTACTTCTGTCAAACGATAGTTCAACATTGACCCAGGACCTCTGGGAAGGCCGAATTGTCGAGAAAAGAAGCCTGGTGACCAACAGATTAGCTTGCCACGGAAGGAACCATATATTATCCCTTCCTCCTCAGAGCAGCTCTCAATAAATTCTCTGAGAATGTCACCATGGAATAATTGTGGGGTGGCCGTGACAAATTGAGTCAATCCACTTTGATTGAGTTTAGACATAACAGTCTCCGCCACGATGCAGTCATTATCATACAGAGAATACAAGCCAGACTCATGGAGAATCTGGTTACGACGCACTTCCAGAGATTGACCTGGCGAATCCATTTTTTTGAAGATAATTTTGGAAAGAAGCAATGACGAAGAATTCAGTCAATGGCACTTATGTTGATAGGTTCCTCTTAAGAAGGGTATTTATAAAGGGGATAATAGAAATTGATTGAAGTCGCAATTGGTCATCTGCTATACACATAAACGGCTGCGACGCTTTGTCAAATGTCACGTCAGGGCACTCAAGTGTGTCTTGGAAAAACAACCGACGGATGAAAGGACGCACTCATTCAAGGCCGTCGATTCATCTGACAGGAGTCTCCCAACTGTTAGATCTCGCATTTGGAAAGTTTGCTAGACTTTTGAGTGTTTGGGTGTTTACTGAGCAGTTAGCAAATGGTTTGGATTTGCTAAGTCAACCTATTTGCTAGGAAGTTTGCAACATTGTAAACGGAGGTTTACTCAGCAAACTAACGAAGTTGCATCCTTGCTATATACCATTAATGCTCAGGAACGTGGACGATGTTACATATTTTGTCAAAGAAGATGAGAAGTGAAAATTTCGTCATTTCAATATATTTGATCATCTACAAAAATTATTTACACGACGAGAAAGGATTACATATAAGGTGGCAACGGCCTAAAAGGATAAAAATCTATTTCTCGAAGGTTTGAGGGAACGAAAGTGAGATCCTGGAATCTCTGCTCTAGCAGCCAACTTAATGGCATTCCGTAGGGAAGATGGAGATGTGGGAAGCTCTGGACACTTTGTTGCACTCTTTGAAAAATGAAGGCCGCCCAGTCGACCTCCGCACGATCATCGATCACCATCATGGATTTCCATATCTCGCGAGAGAAGATCATGTCATCAGGATTTTCTCCAACGATAATGCCACAGACAATCTCAAAGAGGACCCTATACCGAGTCTGCAAGCGAAATGTTGAGGGAGTTGGAGAGAAATCAAACTCAGGAGAAGCTCTCCACTTCATCCACGACGTCCATTCAGGGGCTATCTCATCGCTGTGATAATTCAAAACAGAAATGGGACCCCTCGGCAGGCCAAACTCTGAAGCGAAGTTGTCAGCAGTCCACCTCACTAACTGGTTTCTGAAGACACCAACAATGGAGTCTCCTATAGACTCACTAGATCGGATGAAGTGCTGAAGATGCTCTCTCTGGAATATATGAGGAGTAAGAGATACGAATCTGCCTACACCACTGGCATGAAGACGTGTCATCGTCATTTCAGCTACTTGGTATTCTGCTTCATATTCTTCGTATAAACCAGAATCACACAGGATTCTATGTCTGGGAACAAAGAGCACATGGGATGGTTCCATATTTGTTTCTGGAGAAAAAGTGTCTTATTTGAGAAAATGAGAAGAGAAGGCAAAGTTCGCAAGAAGGCGTATCAAATATATCTCAAGATCATGCTATTTATAGAGATAAGTATATTTACTATTCATCTCAGAATTCGAACGGTTGCTCTGCTGAAGATCTTATCCAGACGTGGGAGATTGCATCGTGTGAAGAGGTGCATTTAATGTGCGCAGACGGCGACGACGAATGAGGTCTTAACACGTCGCCAGCACTCGAGTTCTGGAGAACGTGCGTACTTGCACGATTTGACTACTTTCCCCAACCGTTGATTGCAATTGAAAAGATGCAATCTTCACCGTTGATTTCATCTCGTGTTCCGAAATCTACTATACACTAGATTGATTTCAAATCTCTATCATTTTCTTTGAAACCCTTCGCCTCTCTTCTTCTCAAAACTCACCGAAAATTCCTAAATCTCTGAATCTTCAACAATGGAGTCTAATCCCAACTCTCCAAATACTCTAAACACAAAACCAAATCACCCTGAATCACCTCAAGCCATTAACCCAGAAGATCTCATTTCGTCATCGCCACTGCAACCACCCACCTTCATTTACCCACAGATTGCCGGTACTCCACTGCATGCCCGACATGCACCTGATTTCACTGGCATAGAGAAGAAAGAAGATATCGACGAATCCATTTCCTATGGCAAACTTGTCTTTTTGGCCCGAAAGAAGAGATTATCAGGCCATACACGGGAGCAAAGGCGTCTGGCGCAAATCATGAAGGATAGAATCCTATACATGCCTCTCGCCACCAAACATATTCCAAAATGGATCTTGGATCTACTTGACTCCGAGTTATTGGTAAAATACCTCTCCACTGAGCCTATTCGATTTCACCCTCATATGGTTTCAGAATTTTATGCTAGGGCTGTTATGAGCGATGATAAAAAATCCTTCAAAACTAGCATATATGGAAATATTGTGGAAGTCAGTGCTGACTTACTATCTAGAATGTTTCGTCTTCAAAATTACGGACCCAAGATATCTCAATACAAGATGAATGACCTTGCCGAAATGGAGAGACGGTGGAATCTTTGGAAGAAACCAGGGGAATTGAAAGCCAAGAAAGGACAGGCGATTGCCTTCAAGGTTGCTACACCAATCAATACTCTGTCTGATGAGTACAAACTTCTAGCAGAGATAGTAATCAAAATGCTTCAATGTGATGCTGGTTCATACTCCGAACTATCTGCCAAGAAGTACTCTGTTATCATGGCACTGGTCGACAACATTAAGGGTAATTGGGTGGAATTCTTTTTTGAGCGATGGGCTGAACATGCTCGGAAGAATGACCACATGGCAGTAGACGGAACGTTCTCATCGAACGTGAATTTTGGGCTGAAGATTAGTAAATACTTAGAGATGTTATTCACCAACACGAGAGTTGATCGTGGTGAAAGTCTACTTCCTACAGACTACATCCCTGCAACACGGAAGGAGCCCAAGCCTGTGAGTAGTCGACACCCTCGGAAGCTGACAGGGAAGTCAAATGTGGACAAAGACAAACCCACATCTCCTGAAGAACCTGATGCTTCTACATTAGCTCCTCAAATCTTGCAGTCTGCCATTCCCATGTCTGCTGACGAGATTGCTCTTTTAAAGACAAACGCTGAGACAGACCGCTGCTTCAAAAATCTCGAGGAGATTGAGAAATTGGGAAATTTACCAGTTGATCAAATCAATGAGATAATGTCTACAAAGGAAGCCGAACAACTTCCACCTACTATTGGGGTTATGGCTATACCAATTACAACAAAGAAGAGTAGTGGGCTAATGAATGGATGGATCAATCTCCTTGCACAAAGCAATATTCTGATAAGGCTATCAGCGAGAGACTTCAATTAATTGAAGCTCATAGGAGAACGTCCTCTCCTCGTTCTTTGCCAAAATTAACTTTTGCTCCCGATGATGTAACTATTGGACATATACAACTCTCTATACGTCAAGCCGAAGGTGCTGCTGAATACAAGAAATACCTAGCCGAACTTCCTATGCTCGAAGAATTACGGCATCAAGTCCGGTTGGCTGAGGCACTAGCGTACAGATATCAAACGTTAGAGATTGTCGCCTATCAGGACAGAGAGGAAGAATTGCAAGCCTACATGTTAGCATTCTCTATAGCAGAAGCGAAGAAACTCGAGGAAGCTAAGAACGCTGCTGCTGAAGCAGAGTTTCAGAAGGGATCGAGGAGGATATACATCTGCTAGTCAACGCTGCTGCTGAAGCAAAATTTCAGAAGGGGATCGAGGAAGACATACATTTGCTAGTCACCTCTGATCAAAGAGCAATTGCTAACACAGACAGGATAGAAGTAGTCATGGAGGAAATTTCCACTTCCACTGCTAAGAGTCAAGCAGTCATCATTCCTACTACCTCATCCTTCCTTGCTACTCCGATTAGCACGCTACATCTTCCAACATATCTAGACTCTGTTGTTCAAATGGTCGTTCAAAGCGTAGTGTCTACCATATCTGAGAGAATGGTGATTGAAACCACGGATATACGAAGAGAAATTGCGGAAGTCAAATCCAATGTTGATACCATGACGACCAGGGTGGACACAGTCGAGTCCAACATTTCCTCTGTCAAGGACTCTATACAAGAAATAAAGACAGACGTAGCAGAACACAAACAGTGAGTGGATTCCAAGGTGAACTCTTTTTCTTCCAGACTTTTGGATGCAATCAAAGAGGGGGAAGAAAGAAGGGCTGCTGAAGCCGTTGAGAGGAAGAAAGCAAAGGAAGCCAGAGCCGCTGCAAAAGAAGAACATAGGAGAATTCTTGAAGCTGCAAAAGAAGAACAAATGAGAATTCGTGAAGAATTCAAACGAAAAGAAGCTGAGCTCAAACAGAAGGAAACAGAAGCGAAAATCAAGATGCTCGAAGAAGAGAATGAGCGGTTGGCCAAGGATCTGGAAACAGAGGCTGCTGAACGTGCATCTGCTAAGGAACTCTTAGACAAATTCGTGGAGCTAGCATCAAACAAATTTGATGAATTTGACAAGATGAAGAAACCTGCTCCAGACTCCTAAGATCCTCCGTTCCTCTGGTATTATTATTTTTTTCGCTAACTCTTATTTTTGTCTCCGTCTAATCATTTTTCATTGTATTTGTAATTGATATATCATATGAATGAAAATTGATCAGACAGAGACAACCTCTCATTGTCAATCTCTGATTTTCACCGTGTGTCCTAGTTGAAATACACTATTTGTGTATTCAACACATCTGAAAACATTTGGATTGAAGTTGAAAAAGTAATATGTCTGCTAATTTTATTTGGGTGCTAGGATATCTAGCATATTACCTCTGCATTTACTTATGTGTTTAATCGAGAAATATTTCCCAGCACTTGTTGAGGGGGAATTTCATTTTCCTTACTTTGCTTGAACTAAGGTGGATAAACTCTGTGTTAGTTTGCTAGAATAGTTTAGTACTTTGTAAACACAGACATTCTTCCTCTTAGCTTCAGCAAATGATAGTAAGCTTTGGTCGCACCAAAAAGGGGGAAATTGTTGGGAAATTGTTCCTAAAATCTTCCTTAGGATTCATTTGTAAAAGGTTTTGTTGAATCAAACCTTAGCATTTGGTCGATCATTTGCTGAATTCTAGATAAGTCTAGCATATCATGTAATGTCCTGTATAGGTCATCTATTGAGTTGTAATAGACTAGCAGA
>JAPKLW010004520.1:0-26677 GCA_026898455.1 Plectranthus barbatus
TCGACGTAGAGTACCTAGCCAACCTCTTTGGGCTGAGGAGTACTGGTAAGGAGGTGGCGACGTATTTCAAGGACGATACGGTGGAGTTCAGGCGGAGGTGGACTGAATGGAAGAAGGAGGGGGTGACTGTCTTCAAGACTGGCATGAAGAAGTCAGAGATGGAAGATTACTGGCAGATGGTATGCGACATTGTTGTGCGCATGCTCCAATGCGAGGTCGGCTCCTATGCCGAACTAAGCCTAAAGAAGTTTTCCGTTATGTGCGCGCTGGAGGATGGCATATACGGAAATTGGGCCGAATTCATCTTCGGCCGGTTGCTGGAGAATGTGGAGAAGAACTGCACAGTCAAGACTGACGGCAGGTTCCTCCATGCAGTGTCTTTTGGCCTGCGCATCAGCCACATTCTGGAGGTGGAGATGGGAGACCGAGTCGACCGAGGGGAACAACTGGTCGGGTCCGACTTTATCCCAGTCACCAAGGTCAAACTTCCTGGCCCAGACTACAAGAAGCCCAGACGACTGAAAGGCAAAACGGCCGTGGACCCTGCTGACGAAGTTTCTGAAGAGGAGTCAGAACCAGTAGATGAGGCCGTGCCAGCTGTAGCTCTTCCGCTGACAGCTGAGGCGAAGGCAGAAATGAAGAGGAAATATGAGGTGGAATCCTCATTTCTGGAGATGGAGCAAGCTGTGACTGGGTCATCAGCCCAGGTGCCAGTCACCAGGTCTTCTCCAAGGAAGAAGCCCAAGTTGCACCAGTCCCAGCAGCCCCAGCCAGCTGTCAGCTATGCTCCCGAATCAAAGAAAATAACTATACCAGTCAAGAAGTCCGTCCTTGGACTGACTGAGGAGGAGACTAGAGAGAGAATGACCAGGAAAAGGAAGAGGGTCCAAACAAAAGCTCAGAGGCTGGTTGAGGAAGCCAAGAGGGATCAACAAGCTTCCATTGTGAGGAAGAAGCAGGCTCAGGCAAGGCTGAAGGCCTTGGCCGACCAGCGAAAAAGGGAGGCTGAGCTGGCAGCCTGCGATGAAGCCTTTGCTAGAGTAAAGGCCGAGCACGAATCCCGTCGTCAGGCGCAGCTGGCGGAGCAAATGCAACAAGTTGCCAAGGGCAAATGGGCTGTTGCCCAAACTTCAAGTGCTGTGCCATCAGCACTAGCTCCGGGCCAGATCCTACCAGAGGAATCCTTTACGCGCCTGTTGGACATAGGAGCTGAGGAGGACGTACTATCTCTAGTAGATATGTACCAGCCTGAGGTGGATGTGCCTCAAATCCCTCCACCCGCGCAAGGGGGTGGTGGAGGTGAATCTGAAGTCCCACTGGCCGCGCAAGGGGGTGCCAGTGGAGGAGTTGTTGAGCGGGCGACCACCCCGGAAAAACTGGCGAGTTTCTCTGACGTAAGCTCAGACTCTGATGATATAGAGATGCCAAGGGCCGAGGAACCAGCTGCCCCAGCTGAGGAGAAAGATGTTGAAATAGAGACTACTGGTGAGGAGCCAGCTGCCCCAGCTGCGCCAGTCATCACCATTCCCGACGAGGAATCCGCACCAGTAGTACATCACTCCAGGGTGCAGAGGATGGAGCCCAGGGATCTATTCCTTAATTTTGAAGACGTGGCTCGTCATCCTGCCAGTCGTCCACAAATCGCAGAAACATCTACATCTTCTGGGCGACCAGCAGCATCCTCCCCAGCGCCAGCACGACATGTGCGAACTGAAAGGAGGCCATTCATGCTCTGTATCCAAGAGCACCAGCTGATAGATGAAGATACCTTCCGATCGCGAGTGACAGGGGTACACCGGTGGGAGCACCGCGGGGACATGGCATTTCAAAATTCTCGAGTGCCTGAGCCTTCAGCATTCAACATTATCCCCATCAGCGGACTCCCCCACCAGTCAGTCTACGCTTCCAGGATCTACGACTGGTGTCTGCCCCTGCACCCGATGGAGTATTACAACTACTCACTCTATGAGTATGCCGACACCATCACAGCGGAAGTGGAGAGCGCTGTGGATGAGGAGATGATAACCAGGTACAGAGACCTGTGGCGAATGAATGCGGAACTGCTTCTGGAGTTCCGGAGGTGGAGGATCTTCGACTGGTGCCAACGCCAGTTGACAGTGGAGAAGCGTGCCGTACTGTATGCCAGGCTCGGGCTTGGATACTGGAGATCTGAGGAGGCCTGGGCAAATACATTCATGGATACTGATCCTGAAAGCCACCAGCAGCTGTCGAACAGGCGAATCAGGCGCCGATTGAGGAAGATTGCAGAATACCGACAGCTGACTGGAACCTCCGGCCTTCCTAGGCCCAAAATGGTTAAGTTTCCATTTCTCCAGTTCCAGAGCACCAGCAGAGGATATCAGCTCATATACGCTCTCCGCCGCATCAGAGTAATTGTCACTCTCCCCCAGATCCCTCCCTATTTTGCTGTTCTTTTTGATATGGCTGCCAGCGCTCTGCTGGTAGACAACATAGTGGAGGAGGATCCCTCGAGAGGTTGGTGGCTGACCACTGCCGTCCCCCCTGTTCCAATGGTCATGGGCGATCTTGTCCCATATCATATGGACTGGCAGCTGGTGGTTCTCACAGCCCCACCTATTTTTGTACAAGGCCCGCCAGCACCAGCCGAGGTGCTCGCGGAGGAGTCAGCATCAGCTGAGGTGCCCGCAGAGGAGCCCACCCCAGTGGAGGTACCAGCCGAGGCTGCACCAGAGATGGCTGATACCGCACCTGATGCGCCTTCCACTTCCATGGAAGTTTCAGCGGAGCCACTCTCAGAAATTCATCCTCCTGCGCAACTTCTTGCTTACATCGACGCCAGGATGGATCAACGCTTCGCCACTTTCCAAGCCGATGTAGCGCAGCAAATGGAGTCCGTCACCGCCGGTGTTGCCACCTTTTTGGCGCGGATCCAAGAGGGGGAAAGGGCGCGAGCACTGGCTGAAGAGGAGAGAGCCAGAATCGTTGAGGAGGAGAGACGCCTTGCAGCTGAAGAAAGGCGAATTGCTGCTGAAGAGAGGCGGAAGAGAGATCAAGAAATGGCCGAACTTACTGAGATCCTGAGGTCTATCACAAGTGCTCGAACTCAGTCACCAGGATCATCTTCCAAGCCGTAGTCTAGTCTCTTTATGTTTTTGTAAGTAAATCTGTTAGACTAGTCAGTTATCATTCATTGTACATGCAATTGCTAAATCTCTAATGGAATGTTAACTGACAAGTTGATGACAATCTCTTATTGTCCAACAATTGTCTAAGTTTTTACTTACCAGCTGAATTTACACATCCAGTGTAATCAGCACCAGCACTCATCTTGCATGTTAAATTTATTTACATGCTTATTTGCTCTAATCTTAATTTCCATATTTTTAAACGAGCAATATCTTTCCTAGGTTGAGGGGGAAGATTTCTTTTAGTTAGAGCTGATGTTGAGGAAGTAATTTCATGGGTTTAGATCTGATAGGTTTCACTTGTAAAACCCTGAAATCCTTTGTAACTTTTCTCATCAGCTGAGTGCTCGCTGGTTAGGCTTTGATCGCACCAAAAAGGGGGAAATTGTTGGGAAATCTGTCTAAGGTTTCCTTTCCCAGTAGCTTACTTGTTTAGATTATAGTTTTGGTGGATCAAATCCTAAGTCCTACCAGCGTCAGTTGTCTCTACATAGCTCTAGTCTTAAATGTAAAGTCCTGTTTAGGTCTTTTGAGTTGTAAGTCGCAGCTGATCAAGACTCATGCTGACACTGTTCACCAGCATGAGAAGCGCTTACCACTGGCTACTGTTCACCAGTTGGGAAGAGTTTCATCAGCAGGCGGCTGACAAAGACTCGTGCTGACACTGCTCACCAGCAGTGAGAAGCGCTTATGACTGGCTACTGTTCACCAGTTGGGAAGGGTTTCATCAGCAGGCGGCTGACAAACATTACCAGGAGAATGCGTGTTCCTTACACTATTCACCAGCGGTGATTTCACCAGTCATGGGAGATTCCGAGAAGAGTTAACATCTAGAGATTTGGTAGACTTTGATGATGCCAGGGCAAGTCACCAGCAGAGACTGCCAGCACAAGATCACCAGTATGATCTACCTGTCAGATGTTACCAGCAGAATTCCAGATTCTCTCTCCCCGGGTAGTAGAGACAAGAAGAAGATTCTCTGAGGAATCGACTGACAGAATATGACTTTAAGTAAGGATAACTTAAAGTCTATCAGTCACAAGACGCCAGTCTTATTCCTCGGACTGACAGAAAGAGCCGTTCTGACACAAAGAGATCTGTGTCAGATAAAGCGGTCAAAGGTATGGTTCCTTTCCGGAAAAACATACCTGCCGCCGTCAGAAGGACATCCGAGGTCTGACACCTTTCCGGATGCATCCAAATGGCTAGAAAGTTTGAATCGGTTCCTGCGGCTATAAATACGTCGCAACCACCAACATTCAGAACTAATGTCTCGGTTGTTACATTGAATGATTCTACTCATCTGCTCAACCACCGAAAGAACTGAAATTATTGCAAGATTGCATAAAGTACTTTCGAGGCTTTTCATAAAGCTTTCCGTGTGTTGATTTATCAAACACGAGACTTCAAGCTCTAAGCTTGTAAGTTAAAGATCTCACTTGGTGTTCTTTCTCCTTCGAGAGAGTTCACAGCAGCTCCTGTGCTTACCAGCACTTGAGTTATTACGGGCATTCTGCCGTAGAGACTGTTACGTTCTTGGGAGAACTAAAACCCCTAGCTAGCTGTGGAGGTTGAAGTGACGTGCTCGCACTCCATTAGCTGTGAAGAGTTGAAGAAGGATCCAGGACCGGGAGCGGTTGATCTAGTGAACTGGTGGACGAGGCATTCACCAGCTAGAGATAGATCGTAGGATACCTGTACCTGATTACTCTTAGTGGAATTTCCAGTGCTTCGACTGGAGAGTGGACGTAGATCGATTGATCGAACCACTATAAAATCCTTTGTTATTTATCAGCTTTCTGCATTTCATTCATATTTTAAACCCAGCACTCAAGTGCTGGAGTATATCCTGAAACTGATATATAACTGTGCAAACAAGGCTAAATACTCTAAGTTTTGAATCACCAGCTGACCAGTTGTCAGCTGTGTACTGAGTAACCAGCACCAGCTGACCAGTTGCCAGTTGTCAGCTGTGTGTAAGTAGCGTGCAAGAAAATACTTTAATATTATTTCCGCTGCGTAATGTTCATACTCTGAAAAACCGGGACCAACACTTATGTTCTGTTTCAAGACTGCATAGTGTGCACAATGATAAAAAATGATTTTAGGCCATCTTTATTAGCCAAATTATCCTAAACACTGTCCAATGTGATATTTTATCCTTTGATTAGCCCCTTTGAGCTTGTTTCTTTTTTTTTATTGGTCTATGGGTTAAGAAAAACATCATAGTTTTGTCTTGTCTATGAGAGAGTGCTATGAAAAAGGTGATTTGTATCTTGTCTTTAGGATGAGGGTGAAATAAGGGTAATTGTTATAGGTGGATGAGGAATTTTTAAATTGGTGTGCAAAAGAATGTTAGGCTCTAGAAAAAAAAAAGTAGAATTTTTTTGTTTGTGTCCGTATAAGCTCAAAAGGAAAAAAAAATTTATTAGAGCATAAGAGGATTAGAAAAGAAAATTAAAGAAAGAAAAATAAAAATAAAAATAAAAAATAGAGAACCTTGATGTGTGTTGAAAAACTTAGGAGATGGGGTGGATGAAGAATTATCATGGTTTTTGATTTATTGAGTTGGCCACTTGATGGATTTTAGTCACTCGACTATAATTCCCTACCTTGTCAGAAAAGCCTACATTATAACCTAATCAATGTCCTTTCTGATTCTTGACTTGTGTGCACATTTGAGCAGTGGAGATTTTAGAAATTTTGCAAGCCTATGGTAGAAATTTCTTCATACATGTCGTGAGTGCTTTCATTGAAACCCAAACACTTGTGTGAATGAGTGATACACTTCCTTGTGAGTCTTCTGAAGTTGATGGATTTCTTATCTCTTTCAAATTGTTTGTGTGATGTGAATTTTTTATTCTTGAATGTGATGAATCTTGTGAGGCATTGCACTTTCAACTGCATGAAATTCCTTTTCTTTTTTTTATTGAGGACAATCAAATATTCAAGTTTGGGGGTTTGATAAGCTCATATTTGTACTCAATTATCCATGTTTTTCTCCATTATTTTAGTATATTTAGATTTGATTTTTAGTTATTTCCGTGCATGATCGTCCTCGATCAAGACACCAAAAGAAACTTAAATTCATGCAAACAGAGATGTGCAAGGCCTCACAAGATTCGTCACAATATAAGTACACTCTCCTCCAAAAGATAATGCATTCAAAATCCAATCCAAATCATCAACTGTTTCGGGAAGAACCTCACAGATAGGAAAAATTGTTTCAATCACTCATCACTCAAGTGTTTAGAACATGTGTTTCACTCAACATCAAGTAATACAGTTTTCTTAACCATAAGTTTGGCAAATTCTCATCTCTCCACTGCTTAGAAAGTAAAATACTCGGTGAATCAAAAAGGTCTTTAATTTGGTTGTAATGAGGCTTTTCTAGAAGGTAGGTCGTTTTAGGCTGAGTGACTAGCACACTTATGATTTTACAACTTCCCAACTGTCAACCCACATCACATCATTTTCTCAACTCCTCTTTTCTATACTTGTATTATTCTCCTTTTTTTTTTCTTTTTTTTTCTGACACATTCAGTCAACATCTACATTTTTCTCTCTTTTTTTTTTCTCTGTTTCTCTTTCTTTTCTTTATTTTCACAAGCTAGCTCATATCCACACACATTTATATCTTACTAAATCACAAGCTCAAAATCGAACTATCCCCTCATAATTTTTTCAATTCAGTCCACAATCAGCTCACTATATCACATCCTAATTTAAATAAAGAAGTTTTCAGGCTCAAAGTGGCTACAAGTGGTCATTTATAGGGTTAGTGTTTGGGATAAGGCTAAGAAAAGAGATGCCTAAGATCATTTTCACCAAGGCCTACATCAATACAGTCTTGAGAGAGAAATAAGCCAAATTCTAGAATCCCACTGCAAACTTGTTCACACATGAAAGAAAAGAAAAATTTAAGGCACAAATCTCACTTGGTTCTTTTGTTCTCCCCTAACAGTATCCAATTCAAACCAGATAAATCAAGCAAAATCCAAAATCAGAGAGCAACTTATCATGCGGTATTCTCCTATCATCGGCTACTCATCATGCAATCCTAATTGTCTCAATCTCAGTGCAGACCAATCATCAATCAAATGAGCTCACAATTAGGAAAGGAATAGTACATAATCTCAAGTTGCACTTAAATAGATTTTGAACTAAGAACAGTACAATGGAAAATTTCAACTACATCAGAATTACCTAACTAAAGCAAATACTACTGCAAGGAAATAAAGTACAGGGAAATGAACTGAAATACAGGGAAATAACTGAAATACAGGGAAATCAAATACAGTACATCAAATCAGAAATACATAAGTAAATAATGGATTCCATTCCCACAAGTCATCCTCCCCCCAAACTTATTCAACACGAAGGGAAGAATAAGTTTGAAAGTCAGCTTGTAGGAAAGGAATCTAGACCTCAATCCTGCTGCGGTGGCTGATCTCGCGCTGCCCTCCTGTTCCCGCGGCCATATCGTAGGGCCGGCTCGAAATCTGCAAAGTGGTCCTGCATCTGCCGGGTCAGATCGGCAATGGCAGTGTTGTGGGCAGTGTTGTAGTCCTCCTGCTGCCTCCGGATGTCGGCAAGTAGGGTATCCTGCACCAACTGATGGTCACGGACCTCGCGGAGCTCTGTGCGGAAACTGCGGAAGTCGGCTCGCTGCTCCTGCATGAACTGGAGAAATGGAGCCCAGTCCGGAACGGAGGAAGAAGACCCTGCACCGGCATAAGAAGTGGAAGCACCGCCCCCGCCTCCTCCCTGAAATGGAGGGGCATCAGTGTGGGGCGGCGGGTCTCTCTGCAACTCTGCCCATTGCCGCTCCTCGGCTATCCTCGCGGCCTCCTCCTCGCGAGTGAGAATCCTCTGATCTGGCAGTGTGCCAGGACGGTGGGTCAGCCGGTAAGTGGGCGCTCCGCCATCAGAACTACGGGTCCGATCCATATGTGCCGGAGTGGACATGAGCCAATTGTCGCGGAAAGTGTAGTCCGTGACGTGAGTAAGCTCGGGGGCTGGCAGGAGGAAACGGTCGCCGGTCGTGAACAGCAAGAAGATCTGAAGGCGATCCTGATAAATGAATCTGAACTGCTCCAGCTGATCAATCTTCAGAGTCCGTACACCCCTCACCGGGGTATAATGGTCAACCAGAATCCCGAAGTGCCGGGCTATGTGGGTCACGAACCCTCCACACCAGAAGTCCCCCGGGGTAGCAATGATCTGACGCTTCCAATTCTCTATGACGAAGGCTGCCAGACTGAGGTGGACCCCATTCAGCATGGCCCACAGGCAAAACATCTCGCTCCCCCGAGCCTTCCCGTGCTCATTTCTGCCGAACACCGAGAGCCCAAAAGTCTTCTGAATGTATCGGAACACTGGATTATCAATTGTGGTGGCCTTCATGTTTGACTTGCTGAAGCGGGCCGGATGTGCGACAGAGGAAATAGCTGGCCAAAACTCCCCAAGCTGGAACTCAGCCGGCACAAGGTACATGCCCCCCGGCTCACACCCAAAAATCCGGTCCAGCTGCGACCTGCTGAGCCAGCGAGGCTGTCCCTGAAGCTGGAATTGGATCCCGTTAGGCTCGACGGGACCCTGGCGGCAGGGTGGCTCGATGATGTGGAGAGAGGCAAAGAACTCCAGACAGAGTGGCGGAATGGTGGGCCACTTCTGGGCGATGAAATGCCCCCAGCCGCATCGGGCGAACAAGTCCTGAACATCAGTCCCAAGCCCCAGCGTCAGCAAATCCTCATCATCTGGATACCTAGTCGGCTTCAAGGTGAAGCGCTGCATTTCCCCAAAGCGCTGCTGGTGATCGGGAAAGGCGAACTCCGGCACCCAACCGGGTTGCTCCTCAGGGGGAATCTCCCGCTCCTGATCCTCTTCATCTTCGGCCCCAGACGCCGGATTCTCGTGCATTTCCTCATCGAAAGTCGGGACATACTCCTCGTCGGATGAAGCCATCTGTATCTCTCTGCAATAACAACCACCCATAATCAGCACACAGAGGCAATATGACAGTAACCAACGCCCCCCAAACTTGCCTAGAGCAAGTAAATCCAACATAATCAACCAATATCAAGCATGCCTATGACCAAGCAACCACCCAATCATGCAATTTCATACGACACCCAAGTGCAAAACAACAAGCAAAAGCCACAAAAACCATAGAGTACACATGGGGAAGGCAGAAACCAAGCAACAGTAAAGGGGGTTGTGTAGGAATCAAAATCCAAAAATAGAACCACAAATAGGCATGCCCATCCCAAATTGACCACCCAATCATGCAATTAACCTCAATACCAAGTGCAAAACGTAATTAATAAGGCAAATAAACACAATGTGCAATTTGGAGAGGTTAACATAGGGCAACAGTAAAGGGGGAACAATCTCAATCCTCAAATCCCCAAAATTCCACAATAATCAACAAGTAAGCCACAAGGAACTCAAATCGACTCTCCTATAACCTAGAACGACCCAAAATAGCCCGACACATGCAACAAATCGAAAGAATTTCAACAATTTATCATATCACAAAAGAGGGCAAAAATTAGGGTTCTACTTCAAAATCAACACTAAATCAATGTAAAAACAAGTAAAGAGATGAAAGGAGAGGGGGAGAGAGGATTACCTTGTGTTGGATGGGGAGGGAGGACGAAATTTCGAGCGAGGGGGGGTCGGCGATTACGTGTGTCGGAGGAGAGAAAAAACAGAAGTGGGGGAAAGTGGTCTGTCGTGCGATTTAAAAAACAGACGCGCGCGTCTGTTTCGATCGACAGGATTCCTGTCGATCGACAGACGCGCGATTTTTCATTTTTTTTATTTTTTATTTTTTTTAATATATTTTATTTATTAAATAAATGCAGGGCTGAAAATTTAAATGAAAACAAACTTGTGTCGATCGACACACTTATTGACCGGAAAAGACTGAACAGAACATGACCTTGTCGATCGACACACTTTGTGTCGATCGACAGACTCTCAACACTTAACCAAATTTTTTGCAAACTTCTCTGTCGATCGACAGGATTCCTGTCGATCGAAACAGAGGCTTAAATTTTGAAAACTCTATTTACAAGCTGGAAATTATTCTAAGGCATGAAATAAATCCTAAAACACCTAAGACTCGAAAATAGACTCTAAAAACTGAAATAAAGCAATAAACTGGTGGGTTACCTCCCAACAAGTGCTTCATTTAACGTCGTTAGCTCGACGATACCTCAGCTCATGGCCGGTCCAGATAGTGCACTGCCACAGCTCCAATCTGATGCGGGCTGTAGTACCTCTTGACATGATTTCCATGCACCTTGAAGATGTTGCCATCCTGACCAACTAACTCTACCACACCATTGTTGGGTATGTTGACCACAGTGTAAGGTCCGGACCACTTGGATTGCAGCTTTCCAGGCATGAATCGGAGACGGGCATTGAAGACTAGAACAAGGTCTCCTTTGTAGAATTGTCGCCTCTTCAGGCCTTGGTCATGGAATCTCTTGGCTCGGAGCTTGTAAAGCATTGAATTTTCATAAGCCTCCTCCCTGAACTCATCCATCTCATTCAGGTATGCAGCCCGGCTTTCAGCAGCAGCCTTCCAGTTCAGATTCAGCTCTTTCATCGACCTCCATGCCTTGTGCTCAAGCTCCACAGGAAGATGACACGACTTACCATAGACCAGCTGGAATGGTGACATGCCAATCGGGGTCTTGAAAGCAGTGCGGTAAGCCCACAGAGCGTCATCGAGCTTGTATGCCCAATCCTTCTTCATCTTGACAGTCTTCTCGAGGATCCCCTTGATTTCCCGGTTTGACAACTCAGCGAGGCCATTCCCTTGGGGGTGGTATGGAGTAGTAACCCTGTGCTTAACACCATAGCGAGCAAGAAGAGCAGCAATAGTACGGTTACAAAAATGGGAACCACCATCGCTTACCAACGCTCTCGGAGTGCCGTAACGAGTCACCACATTTTTCTGGAGGAAGTTTACCACAACTTTGGCATCA
Organism: Plectranthus barbatus; assembly: GCA_026898455.1. Taxonomy (NCBI): domain Eukaryota; kingdom Viridiplantae; phylum Streptophyta; class Magnoliopsida; order Lamiales; family Lamiaceae; genus Plectranthus; species Plectranthus barbatus. Next base: position 11,168 of record JAPKLW010004520.1, read on the forward strand.
TTCGTGGTAGTAGGAATGGCTTCCACCCACCTAGAAACATAATCAACAGCCAAAAGAATGTAAGTATACCCCCCCCCGAAGGTGGGAAGGGCCCCATATAGTCTATCCCCCAAACATCAAAAATCTCAACCTCTACCACAGGAGTTTGGGGCATCTCACTCTTCTTAGAAATATTACCCATCCTCTGACACCTGTCACAGTTGGCCACGAAGGCCTTGCAGTCTCCATGGATGGTTGGCCAGTAAAATCCACTAGAAAGGACCTTGAAGGCGGTCCTGTTGGCAGCAAAGTGGCCACCGCTCGGAGAGGAGTGACAGGCCTCGATGATCCGGAAGAACTCAGGCTGAGGCACACACCGGCGGATGATGGTATCGGCACACCGGTCCCATAGGTACGGGTTCTCCCAATAGTAGAACCGGGCCTCTTTCAGAAATCTCTTCCTTTCCTGCGGGGTAGACTCCGGAGGGGGAACTCCACTCACCAAGTAGTTGGCGTAGTCAGCAAACCAGGGGGTCTTGTTGGCATAGTACTCCTTGAGGTCTCTATCCTTGCATACAAAGACCTGTTCATCAGGGAATGTCTCTTGGATCCTCATCTTCGGGTCATCTCCCTCAACTTGGTACTCCAACCTAGAGAGGTGGTCGGCAATCACATTCTCACAGCCCTTTCTGTCCTTGATCTCCACATCGAACTCCTGAAGTAACAGGATCCATCTGATCAATCTGGGCTTAGCATCCTGCTTGGCAAACAGAAACTTAATGGCAGCATGGTCAGTATAAACAACAGTTTTCGACCCTATCAAGTAAGGCCGAAATTTATCAAATGCATACACAACCGCCAACATCTCCTTCTCCGTAGTGGTGTAATTGCATTGGGCAGGGTTCATGGTCTTGCTGGCATAATGAATTACATGGAAGAGTCTCCCCTTCAGCTGTCCTAGAACCGCTCCAACTGCGAAATCACTGGCATCACACATGAGCACGAAGAGCTCATCCCAATCCGGAGAAGTGAGAACAGGAGCAGTCACCAATGCTTTCTTCAAATGCTCGAAAGCGTTTAAGCACTCTGCATCAAAAACAAAAGACACATCTTTCTCAAGCAGATTACAAAGGGGTCTAGAGATTTTTGAAAAATCCTGAATGAATCTACGGTAGAACCCGGCATGGCCTAGGAAACTCCGGACTCCCTTCACATTGATTGGTGGCGGCATCTTCTCAATTGCCGTGATCGTGGCCTTGTCCACCTCTAAACCTTCAGATGACACCCGATGTCCTAGTACTATCCCTTCCTTCACCATGAAGTGGCACTTCTCCCAGTTCAGGCACAGGTTTGTCTCAGCACACCTCTCCATCACTGTAGCTAAATTCTGCAAGCAAGCGTCAAACGAGCTACCAAAAACAGAGAAGTCATCCATAAAAACCTCCATAATGTGCTCAATAAGATCATGAAAAATAGACATCATACACCTCTAAAAAGTAGCAGGTGCATTGCACAAACCGAAGGGCATTCGCCGGTAGGCAAAAACTCCATATGGGCAGGTGAAGGCCGTCTTATGTTGATCTTCCGGAGCTACTGCAATTTGGTTATAACCAGAATAACCATCAAGAAAGCAATAATAGGGATAACCTGAAAGTCTGTCAAGCATCTGATCGATGAAGGGTAGCGGGAAGTGATCTTTGCATGTGGCGGCATTCAGAGCTCGGTAGTCGATGCAAAACCGCCATCCTGTGACAGGTCTCGTCGCCACCTCTTCGCCATCCTCGTTCTTCACAATCTGCATTCCCCCCTTCTTGGCCACAACCTGTGTCGGACTCACCCATTGACTGTCGGAGATGGGATAGATCATCCCATTGTCTAGAAGCTTCAGTACTTCCTTCTTCACGACCTCTTGCATGGTGGGATTGAGTCTTCTTTGAGCTTGTCTTTTCGGCTTAGCCTCTTCTTCTAGATTAATCTTGTGCTGGCATATGGTTGGACTGATTCCTTTGATATCTGCCAATGTCCATCCGATAGCTGACTTGTGGTCCCTCAAGACTCGGAGCAGCTTGTCCAACTCTGTAGAACTAAGAAAAGAAGACACAATTACAGGATAAGTGTTATCAGAACCCAAATAAGCATACTGTAAATGAGAAGGAAGAGGTTTCAGCTCCAAAACAGGTGGTTCGGGCCATTTTTCAGCCTCGGGTGCGGCTGTGTCGGTCGACAAGGCCTCTCTGTCGATCGAAACAGAGGCTACTTCCTTCTTCTTCTTCCTCCTGGTCTGCCTGTCGACTGGTTGGATTTTAGGATTTGTGTCGATCGACACCCTCCCTGTCGATCGACAGGGAGGCAAATTTTCACTGCTCGACACTCCAGTCCTGTCGAGCGAAACAGAGGCACCAGCTCGATTTTTTTCTGCTTCTTTCAGAAATTGGATTGGCAGAGGCTCCCTTTGGTTCTCCTTTGCCCTAGGTAACTCCTCCTTCACATCTAAGTCCACAATAAAGTCCAGGAGCTCGTCACAGGCTTCATCAAGCTCTGAAAAAGAAAACAAGGAGTGGTGAAGACATTGCTCAAGAAAATCAGTTTCAGCATGCAAAGGAGAAGAAATCACCGGATCAAAACTGTCTATCATATGGCATTCTTCTTTGTAACTCCCATCATCGTGTTTTTGCATGGACTTGAAAATGTCGAAGGTCACAGACTCATTGTCGACTCGGAATGTCAGCTTCCCTTCTCGAATATCGATCAGGGCTCCTCCGGTCCTCAGAAACGGTCTCCCCAGAATCAGCGGGATGTTGTGATCCTCCTCCATGTCTAAAACAACGAAGTCAGCCGGGAGTATGAAATCTTTAACCTTCACTAGGACATCCTCCACAATTCCTCTCGGATAGGAAATCGATCTATCAGCCATCTGAAGAGTGATGGTAGTCGGCTTGATATCTCCAATCTCCAGTCTCTTGAAAATGGACAACGGCATCAGATTGATGCTTGCTCCAGAATCGCAAAGCACCTTGCCGAATGTCTCTCCACCTATGACACAAGAAATAGTGAAAGAACCCGGATCCTCTCTTTTCAGAGGCAGCTTCTTCTGAATAATAGCACTGCATTCCTCAAACAGGTTCACTGTCTCGTGCTGTAGCATAGGTCTCTTCTGCGCGACCATATCCTTGAGGAATTTGATGTACCCCGGCATCTCCTGCAGAGCTTCCACGAGAGGAATATTGATGTGCACCTTCTTCATATTCTCTAAAAAACGTGCATACCTCTCATTCACCTTTTTCTTGGCAAATCGCTGCGGATACGGCATCGGGGGCAATTTTCCACCTTGACCTGGCAGCTGTGTCGATCGACAGGGGTTCTGTCGATCGACAGAACCTCCTGATTCGTTCTCTGGTTCTGGACCTCTATTTCGATCGACAGGATGTCTGTCGGTCGAAATAGAGGCTTCTGCCTCGAATTCCTGCTCCTTTTCACTCCCTTCTTCGGCCTCAGATTCGGCCCCTTTGTGTTCGGGTCCCTTGTAAGACTTGCCACCCCTCAAAGTAATGGCATTGACCTGATTTCTCTGATTCTTCGGATTGGCCTGAGTGTTGCTCGGTAATTGCCCTTGTTTATGTTGTGCACCAAGGGATGCGGCAATCTGGCTGACCTGCGTCTCTATGATCTGAGCATGTTTCTCCACTCTATCAACTTTGGAGTTGATACCTTCTACCTCTTTCTCCAAGTTTCCAACTCTCTTGTCAGACCCCTGCATGAATTTAGCTAGAATTTCCTCGAGGCTCAACTTCTTCTTTGGCTCAACAATTTCTCCATTCTCCACCTTGAATCCAGCGGGACGTTGCTCGGCAGCTTCAGGATTTGAGTATGAAAAACCTGGGTGATTCCTTGCTCGGTTGGGATTGTAGCCTTGATTGTAGTTCTGGTTGTAGCCTTGGTTGTAGCCTTGGTTCTGAGAATATCCACCTCTGTTGTTGTTCTGATAGCCACCTCTTTGGACAAAGTTGACATCGGCAGCAGCAGCCTCACCGGAAGAGGACGGAACTGGCTCGACAGCAGCAATGGTTCGTCCAGATTCCATCTTGGCGAAGTCCTCTCTCAACTTCTTGATTTCTCCCATTAGGTCGACCTCAGGCTTTGCTACCTTCTCCACGGCTTTGACTGGCTCCTTGCGGCTGCTAGACCATCTTTAACTGTTAGTTGCCATCTTCTGAAAAAAGGCCATGGCTTTCTTGGGACCCTTAGTCATCACAGAATCTCCCAATGTGGAATCCACCAGTTCAACAGTCTTCTCATTCAATCCTTCATAGAAAGTTTCCACTTGATCTGCCAAACACAGATTGTGACCAGGACACAACCGCAGCAACTCCTTGTACCTCTCCCAGGCCTCGTAGAAATTCTCATCGTGCCTCTGAGCAAACCTCATGATATCCTTCTTCCTTTGCCTGATGGTGCTTGGAGGAAAGAAATTCATTAAAAATTCATCCCTCAGTTCCTTCCAGGTGCCGATGTTGGACTTATCCAACGCAGTAAACCATGACTGGGCCTTGTCACGCAGAGAAAAGGCAAAGAGCCTCATCCGCATGGCACTCTTGCTGACTCCATTGATCTTCACGGTGTTGCAGAGCATGATGAATTTATCAAGATGAGCATAGGGGTCCTCAGTAGCTCGGCCCCCATACTGACTCTGCTGAACCATCTGCACCAACCCAGTCTTCAGCTCAAAGTTATTGGCATTGATGCCAATGCTGAAATCAGCCTCCTGGAACTTAGGTCTGTATCTCTTCTGGATAGCATCTTCATCCTCGTCAGCATCAATCCCCGGGTCATCATCCTCATCTTCATCATCTGAGGATTCCTCAGGTGGATCGTTGTTTCCTTTTCTGCCTCTTTCCTGCTCCAGCATAACCATACGCTCTCGCATGGCGTGCATCTCTCTCAAAAGCTCAGCTGTTTGCTCGGGAGTGAGGTTGGGAATGTTCTCTTGATTATTGTCGGCCATCTTGACAGTTTCACTGCTGGAAGCGGCTTCCTCTCGGTGTCTCCGGCTGTTGTTTCTTCTGCACGTAGCCTCAATCTCAGGGTCGATAGGAATCGGTTCCTTACCACTCCTCCTTGTGTGCATTAACTACCTGAAAATCAGTTACGGGAAAAGTGAGTATACTCAGAACAGCAATAAAACTGAATTAAATTAACTAACACACGAACTGAACGAGAAAAACAGTAAAAATCTGAAAAACAGTTTCTGTGTCGGTCGACAGAAATCTTGTCGATCGACAGAGTGTCTGTCGGTCGAAAATTATGCTGTCGGTCGAAACAGAGGGAAAATTAAAGGGAAAAAAACTGGCGAAAATTTTTAAAGGAAATAATAAGAAATTTTTGCAAAAACTGAAAGGGAAATTAAAATTAAAATTACAAATTAAATCAACAACCCTAAACAGATTCAATAACAAGATAATTCTTAACAATCCCCGGCAACGGCGCCAAAATTTGATCACTATTTTTTTATAATGATTTTTTATAGTGTAGTGACAAGTTAATATTATCGATCCCACGGAGATTGTAATATCGAACACCTCATATATTGAACCATTTGTTTTCGGTTTGTTGTTCAAGTAAACAGAATTTTGAAAGGGTTTTGGGATTTAAAACTAATTTTGCAAGAAAATTAAATTAAAGCAACTAATTAAATATGTTTTGAAAACTTCTTGAGAAAAGTTCAGATTCCAGGGCAAGTTCATGTCAAGAATAGCATGCAAGGGAATTTCATCGATCAATTTAAGATAAAGATTTGGTGGAACATCAGGAAAGTATTACAAATTCCAGGCTTTGGCAATTCATAAAGTAGATTATCAATTTCCTATATCCTCTCGGTCTCTAGGAAAATTAACAACTCCTCAAAACATCAGATTTATTCCTATGGATCTAATTCCTCTTTTCAGACATAATTAAAATCCATATTAAAAATTCTTAAATCCATTAATCAATTTTCACTTTGCAGTCTCAAATTAATTAATTATGAAAACCTAATTAAATGGCCAATTTAATCAGATTTGAAAAAGCACAAGAATTATTAAACCAATTAAAAATATTGATCGATTTAATCACCTAAACATGCATCCAAGACAATCACATAAGCCCTAGAATCTGAATAAGGATTTACCTACTCATATTCATGTTAAACATAATCATGAAAGGATAAAACCTGTAATAAAACTTCATAGAGAAAACAAGTCTTGATATTGCATCCAATCTTCAAAGGTTCGAGTCCAATCTCACCACAAAGCAAAAGCAATTCAAGAACAGGAAAAACTCTAGGGTTCAAGTCTCCAAAACAGCATGAATCGCAAAAATCGCCTAAGAAGAATAATATATACTAGGTTTAAATTGTCCCAATATGGAAATAAATTAAAAACAGCAACTTCCAATTTTTCCGACCCGTATTTCGATCGACACCACGCCAGTCGATCGAAATGGGAGCTTCAGACTTAATCCTTCGCGTTGAACTCCCTGTCGGTCGACAAGCTTTCTGTCGGTCGACAGGATCTCAGACGGTCGATTTACATCCTGTCGACCGCTCTGAACTTCCCTGAACTCTCGATTCTTCATGTGCCTCTGTTTCGATCGACACAATGTCTGTCGATCGACACAGAGGACTTCACCACACGGCTCTTTTTCTCACTTAGCCAATTTTTCCTCCAAAAACCTGTACTTTTCAGCATGACAAGCAGATTAGGTACAAAAGTCATGCGATGCTCAGAATTCAAAGTAAATACATCCTAAATCTATCAAAACAACGAGAAAATCCATAGATAAGTGAACGAAATAGCGCACTTATCAGTGCATGAGTATGTTTTAGAGGATGTTATGCTCTCGATGGTGAGTTTTGCAGGTATTTGAGGCTAAAAAGAGGTTAAAAGATGAAAAGAGCCGTGAGAACAGAGTTGCTGCTTTGATTGACACACAGAAAGTCGACTGAGTTGGAAGACTTGCCAAAATCCTGAAGCAGGACCTCTGTGTCGACCGACATGGTGCATATCGACCAACACAGAGGTCAGATTGATCAAAGGCAAAGCAGGAAGAAGGCTTGACACACTTGTATGCATGCCGATCGACACGGAGGTTGAAGATTGCCAAGTCGATATGGATGCATGTGTTTTGATCGACACACTCTGTGTCAATCGACACAGAGGCTCAGAAAGGAAAACATGTTCAGTTTGAAGATTTTTAATATTTTCGTCCGATACCTTGTATTAATGTTTCCACACTATAAATATTCACTACATTAGGGCACAAAAATTATCATTGTTTTACACTTAGAATATTATCACATTGAAGTTTTTCAAGACATTGAAGGTTCCTCTTCATTTGTTGAGGTATTTTTATGTGTTTAATAATATGTTTTCTTTAGTTCAAGTCATGTCTTGTCGCTAGAAACTCTAACAGGTTCTAGGGTTTTGATAATCTTCTCTGATGCATGTTTGAATAAATCAACTCAATAGCATGGTTTAATTTCTTGAGCTTAATTAATCGAATCTAGATTTAAAGAGGGATCGTGAGATGAATTTGAATCAAACAAAATCCCTTTTCAAATCACCCAAAGAACTATGGTTTAAGAACTATAACTAGTACTTAGGATAGTTTCATCACACAGTCCATATGGGTTCGACCACCTCAGGGTGAAAATTATAAATATGTTTGCCACTGTTTTTGCAGCTGTCAAGGGTCCAAGTCCCAAATTACACAACCTGGAGCTACGGAACCACAACTCACGACCTACCTAGAAGGTTAAGGAGACGAGTCTCAGGCCACGCGGAACTTGGAAGACCGTTGAAGACTCAAAACCAACTACCCCCGAAGGAATCAGAACTACCCCCAAGTTCCTCATGTCGCCTACTGGGAAGAAGTCAAACGGATAAGGATCCAGTCGCGGATAACCCAAAGGACCGTTGAGGAACCCTAGCTAAATGACCCCCGAAAAGAATGCAGCCGTCAACCGCCCACAACGACCTCCGAAAAAGCCGAAATTACCTCCTTAATATTCTAGGGTTGTAATAGCTCCTCTTGAACTATAAAAGGGGAATTGCTAGGTCATTTTCGGCATGATTTTGGGCCTTATTAGCACTTGTATTTGAATAGCATAGATATTCGCACTTTATTTCTTCATCATGAAATCGGTTTACTTCATTGTTCTTTAGCTACTTTCTCTTATTTTCTACAAGTTCTAAGGGTCCTTATTTCATCACAAATCGAACCTCAACGTTATGTATAGTCACGTGTAACATTTTCGGACATTGCAACAAATTAGTTTGTGTAATGCAACAATTTTTAATAAATAATGCAACTTTCCACGAAAAATAAATTCAAAATTCATGAAAATAGGAGATAGTGATATATGAAATTAGAAAATATTCTTAAAATAAATTGTGAAATCTTGTTTAAAATTCGAAGTTAAAGAATAAAAGAGAAGTTAATTTTGAGTTGCAATAATTTAGGGATACAATACCACAAAATTAGGAAAGATAGATGAATTAATTTTGAAATACATAATTTAGGAATAAATCCCATGAATTTAGGAAAGAAAAATCATGCAAATATATTATAATGCAAAAATAACCAAAAAGCCCACATAATGCAACTTTTTTTGCATTATTACTGCAGCGGATTTTTAGCTAAAAATATTTGATGTGAGTCGTTAATTTTAAAAATCAATGCACCATATTTGTTCTTATATCACATCTAAAAGGTGGTTGCTACTATAACGCACCCCCTATATATGTATGTATAGTCATAGGGGTGTAAATGAACAAACATGTTCATGAGCTACTCAGATTTTGATTCGATTAAAGCTCATTTGAGCTCGTTTATTAAATGAACCAAACTTGAGCATCATAATATTCAACTCGTGAGCAGACTCGTTAGTTAAAATTAGTAAAAAATATAAAATAATTACTTTTATAAAAATAATATTTTCATGATTTAAAAGTAACAACAATGATAAATCTTTCTAGTAATGAGAAAATTTAGAATTTGAGCATGAATATTGTAGAGGTTCGATTTGTGGTTAGATAGAGACCCTTGGAACTTACGATAATTTAAATAGAATATGACCGAAAAACAAGACAATGAAATAAATATGTTATTGAAAATGAGAGAATTCAGCTAAGCAAAGTTGAACATACAAGTGTATAAAGCCAAAAACATGTGCAAAATGAACTACTGACACCCCTTTTACAGCTCAAGGGGGGCCGTTAAAACCCTAGCTGGTTTTGGAGGTAGTTCCGATCTTTATGGGAGCTATTTGTACCCTGAGAAGGCATCCATGAAACTTAAGAGATCATGCCCTGCGGTCACGTTCACGATGTTGTCGATGTGCGGCAGCGAGTAAGGGTCCTTAGGGCATGCCTTGTTGAGGTCGGTGAAATCGATGCAGACTCGATTCTTCCTGTTCTTCTTCTTAACGACCACGACATTAGCTAACCACGTTGGGTATTTAACCTCTCTTACTGATCCGATGCTCAGGAGCTTGTCGATTTCTTCGTTAAATAGCCTGATTCTTTTCGGGGGCGAACTTTCATCGCCTCCGTTGGATGGGTTTCTTGTGTGGATCCACTTGCAATTTGTAGGTCATCACTTTCGGGTCGATCCCTGTCATATCTTTGTGGGACCATGCAAAGACATGAGGTTTTGATTGTAGGAACTGCAAAAGCTTGGTGCGCACTTTCGGGGCCAGCTCCGCTCTGATGAAGGTTGTCTTAGAGGGATCACATTCGTCCAGGTGGACCTCCTCCAGGTTCTCGGGAGGCATGGATTTGATCAGTTACTCGACAGTGTTCACCGCCTTGAGGCTGGTGTAGTAGCACTCTCGGGATGTTGTTTGTTCCCCGTAAATAGTATGTATTCCCCACCTCGTAGGGAACTTGACCACTTGATGGTAGGTGGAGGGGACGGCCTGAAGTTCGTGCAGCAAGGTCGTCCTAGGATCGCATTGTAAGCTGAATGAGCGTCCACGGTCTGAAAGATCAGGTCCAAGTTTTCCCCACCACCGTATACGGGAAGACGTACGTCCCCTAGTGTGTTTCTCTTCTCCCTGCTGAACCCAGTCAGTTGGGTGATGTTGCCTATCAACTTAGACTCGGGGATGCCCATCTCCTTTAAAGCTTGGTAGAACAACACGTTTGTTGAGCTCCCGTTATCTATCAGGATCTGTCGAACTCGATAGTTGGAGATCGGTAGCGAGATGACCAGTGCGTCGTGGTGCAGATGATGGATTCTTGGTGACTCTTTGCTGGTGAACTCGATGACCTCATGCTCTAGGTTTTTGCGGGGCACTCCGTTTATATTTCTAGCGGCACGAAAAGCTCTTTTGGCCGAGCTGTGGTTGATTTCACTGACCTCCGACCCTCCAGTGATATAATGCACCGTTTTCTCCGTAGTCGGAGATGCTGGTGGAGGTTTGCCATACATTTAACTTGTCCCCGGGATTGGTCTTTCCTCGGGTCCAAGTCATTTTCCCTTTTGGCGACAAGTTATCCATAAGCAGACCTTTCTTTAGGAGCTCCATTACTTCAATTCTTAGTGAGCAGCATTCCTCTGTACGGTGACCATGGTCGCTATGGAACTCATAGAATTTCTTGGTGTCCCGCGAGGCGGGGTTGATCGTCATTCGAGGTGGCCATCTTACAGCCCCGAGCATCTACTTGAGCATGTTGTTCACCAAATCCACATGTTTGATACTTAGGGCGTAGTCAGGCACGTAGGGAGTGCTTCTCCTCATCGGTCGTGTGTATGGATGCAACCTGGCTTCTTTTTTGTCGCGTGGTTCGAACCTATCATCCCTTGACGACTTCCCTGGAGTGCGGAGGGCATTCCTTCTTGAGACCCGAAAAGGTTCGTCTTCTTCCCGCTTTATACGAGCCCCAGCTTTGTTGAGGGCGTTGTCCAACGTCTGGCATGGGTACAATGTTAGTTCTTTGTACAGATCGGAGTCCACATCGAGGCCCTTCCTGAAAGCCCCGATTGCGATTGACTGGGGGCAGTTTGGGATGTTGACCAGCTCCTTGTTGAAGCGGGCGACGTAGGAGCGCAAGGGTTCCCTGGGCTTCTGAATGATGGCATAGAGTTCATCTGGGTGCTTCTCCAGCTTTTGGCTGCTGGTGTACTGTCGTCGGAAGAGTTGGTGGAGTTCAGCGAATGTGGATATGAACCCTCGTGGGAGGCTCACGAACCACTCTAGGGAGGATCCGGTCAGGCTGGACCCGAAATTCTTGTGCATGCTTCCCGCTCCTCGGCCTGTATTGATGCGGCAAACATCTTTTGCTTGTAGATTGTGATGTGGTTTTCTGGATCTGTGGTTCCGTCATACAAAACAAAGTTTGGTGGGACGAACCTCGTTGAGATCTCGATGTTGGCAATACTGGGTGCGAAGGGCGAGTCTGCGTAGCTCTCCCTCGCGATGTTTCTCTCCGATGGTGGTACTCCCAGAATGCGAGCCAGTAGAGACTCAAAATAATTCAGGCGGCTCTCGATTGTGCTCATTGCTGTCGTGGCGGCTGCTGGGAGCTCGGCCTCGCCAGCCCCAGTCCTGGGTCTTCCTTCAGTGTTAGGAGGGACGTTTTTGCCACGTCCTATGGTATTGTGGTTGAATTCCACATTCACACTCCTCAGGGTGATTGGAGGGCGTTGTGTGGAGCTTTCGGGGGCCATGAACCACGGCTGGTAGTTCATCGTAGGTCTCGCCGCTCGAAGGCGCTGTTTTCCTCAAGCACTGCTCAATGGACCCTCGTCATCTGCTTCATCTGGAGGTTGATCTTCGCGATCTCTTGTTGCGCATCCCGGACCTGGTTCATGAGTTGCACCACGTTCGAATCGTCCATTGACGAGGGGTGCGGTGGGGGGAAGCTTAGCGCCAGCTGCGTCACACGGTTTTGCTCCATCCCAAGCAGGAGATCTGGAGCACATTCACCCGAGTCTCTGGGACTTCCTCCCGCCCTTGGGAGCTTTCAGCGTCGAAACTCATTGCCGAAGCGTGTTTTTTGACCATTTCCTGCAAAAAAGACCAAATCTTTGTTCCAAAGGCCCCACGGTGGGTGCCAAATTATTGAGGTTCGATTTGTGATTAGATAGGGACCCTTGGAACTTACAATAATCCAAATAGAATTTGACCGAAAAACAAGACAATGGAATAAATATGTTATTGAAAGTGAGAGAATTCAGCTAAGCAAAGTTGAACATACAAGTGTATAAAGCAAAAAACGTGTGCAAAATGAACTACCAGCACCCCTTTTATAGCTCGAGGGGGACGTTACAACCCTAGCTGGGTTCGGAGGTAATTTTGATCTTTACAGGAGCCGTTGGCGAAGGTCGTTGCAATTTCTTTGGGTCCATGGAGCTAGGGTTTCAGCTTGGCGAGGGGTCCTTTCCATTGGTGGCGCGAGGTATCCGGAGGCGGTTCCAATCTTCACGGGGGCCGTTGGCGTGCGGTTTCTCAACCTCCTTCCGAATTTCACGCGTCCTGGGACTTGGATTCGTCATCCTCTTGGAGGGTTGTGTGCGTTGGTACTGGAGCTCCTCGCTCGGACTTAAGGGTATGAGAACCTATGATGATTGTGGGTCGTGATTTTGGACCTCCGGAGGCCGGACCTTGCTGATGGTCGGTTGGACTTGTTCCGAGATGCAGGTCCCGATAGGTATGAAGGAGCTTGGGAGGTGAACTCCTTTCGGGCCGTTGTCGTCACTACTGGGCCTAGTTTTTACAGCCCGATCACTTTTGGACCCAACAAATATGATATTAATTTTGGAATAAATAGTTTTTTCTTTCAAAATAAGAATGAATATTTTGAATATATTCTAAGTTTAGAAAGTTCATTTAAGTTCTACTAAAGTTCGATTCGTTAACGTTAAAATATTCGATTAAAAAGTTCGATACTTGATTCGATACTAAACGAATCAAACTTGAGTACAACACTACTCGACTCAGTTCAATTACACCAATATATATAGAGTTGTGATCATATGCTAAAATTAAAATTTGTGTTTAATGAGAATGAATTTCAGCCATTGGATTGTTAGCATCAATGGTTGTGATTAAAACATCAAAGATTAAAAAATTAAACATGATTTTCGTTCGTGTTTAGTTGCTTTATAAATTATGCTTAATTTGATTAAGAATAATTTATAAGCAATTAAGCATGAAATTTTAAAAAAACTTTAATCTCAACCATTGATATTTTTAGATGAATGATGTAAATTCATTCCTATTTAGCACAAACTAACTTTTAGCATGTGATCCACTCATACTATAAGTTAATTTGTACTAAATATGAATAAATTTACACCATTCATCTCAAACATTAATGATCGAAATTAATTTTTTTTTTCAGATTTTATATTTTTTTGCTTTATAAATCATGCTTAATCAAATTGAGCATGATTTTAAAGCAATTAAGCACGGACAAAAATTATACTTAATTTTTTAATTTTTTATGTTTTAATCTCAACTATTGATGTTCCAATCCAATGGCTGAGATTCATTCCTATTTAAAACAACCTTAAATTTGAGCACTTGATCATAATACTCTCTCTCTCTCTCTCTCTCTCTCTTTATATATATATATATATAGGGGAGTGATCATATGAGAACTCCCCTTACCATGTGAAAATAAGATCTAATCTCGGCCATCCAATTGATGATCCAACGCTCAAGACTAAATAAATTCTGTTTGCATTATAGTGTAGTGAAACATGCATTAAAGGGTAATTTTGTAATATTTTTTCTCTCTCCTCTAAAATCATCCTAAATCTTTAAATGATCATATCTCATTCGACTTAGATTATTTTTTAATGTATTATATATCAAATTAAAGGTAATTTAATTATCTTTCAAACGAAATCCCAATTGCATATGTTTCGATTTAAAAATCATCGTAAAAAATGAAAATTAGTGATTATAAGCATAATTCTCGTAACAGTACACGAATTCTTATATAATGAACGGAGTTGCACAATATAATGCATGAAGTTATATTATATAATGCAGAATATGATAGATAAAATGCAATAACTTTTTCCTGCAAGATCAAAAAAAAAAATTAAAATTCATTATCTTTGCATATTGTAGATAATATCATAGTTGTTATAAAAGTTGATCATATATTACTTGTTTTTAATTATGTATTTTTTTGTTATATTATATAAATGTATATTGCTATATTATATAATGCATGTTTGTTCGGTATATAATGAATGTTTGCTAGGTATATAATGCATGAAGTTATATAATGAATACAATAGCACAATATAATGCAAAATATGATAGATAAAATGCAACATGTTTTTTCAGCGAAATCATCATTCATCATTATATTTGCACTAGTTATTTATTATATAGTAATAACATATGCATTATAATGAAAGTAATATAATTTTCTCTAAAATAAAAGTAATATCATGTATAACATGCATAATTCTCGTAACAGTACACGAATTCTTATATAATGAATGCAGTTGTACAATATAATGCATGAAATTGTAGTATATTATACAGAATATGATAGATAAAATGCAACATGTTTATTTCAACGAAATCATCATTCATCATTATATTTGCACATGTTATTATATAGTAATAACATATGCATTATATTGAAGGTAATATAATTTTTCTCTAAAATAAAAGTAATATTATATATAATAGAGGAAGTAATGTCGTATAATGATAGTAATATTGTTCTAAAATAAGAGTAATACCATATTATAACGCAGGAAGATGTTTGTTAGGTATATAATGCATGTTTACTATGTATATAATGCATGTTTGTTAGATATAATGAATGTCGAGATAGAATATGCAAACAGAATCTTAAATAAGTACAAAATGACAAAAATACCCTATAATGCAGGTTTTTTGAGATATAATGACCGAAAATTTTAGTAAAATCCTGAGCGTTCATTCATCAAAATCAATGGCGATGATTGGTTCTTATTTCTTATGGTAAGAGTGGTTCTCACTGGATCACATCCCTATATATATATATATATATATATACTTATTAATTTAATATAAGTACTGAAAGAATTTTCTAATTCTATTTATAAAATTTTGAAAATAAATTTATTTATACAATATTCTATAAGAGCCAAGAGATTATAAGATCATGTATTCAAACTTTTCCGGAGACATTTGAGTGTGTGAATTTAAATAAATATATTTTTGTTAAAAAAATCGTTGAAAATAAATATATTAATTATATATTAACACCACAAATAAAAAAAATCAGTTGTTTGATCAGGCAAAATCCATGTATTGTATAAAGCAAAATATTAATAAAGAGTTATTGCAGCTTGCGGAGGTAAAATGATAAGTAAGTTTGTCGTGCACAAGTTTTTCAAGTACATTACTTATGTCTAATAGATCACTGAGTTTAGATTTCAATTCAGAGATCTGGGTTAAATGAGATTCAAATTAATGCACTCTATTTTCAAATTTTTTTTAAGGAGATGTAATTTGTAGTATAGACAAGCAAAAGGAAG
>JAPKLW010004521.1:7204-20998 GCA_026898455.1 Plectranthus barbatus
ATTATTATTATTATTATTATTATTATTATTATTATTATTATTATTATATTTTATTTATTCTTATTGGTAGTTGTTTATTTCTTTGTTATCTCATAGATGAAGTATGTGTTACTACTACCTATAATGTTACACAAATATTTCTTAATGGAGATTTCAAGGAAGTTATTGAGTATAAATCCAGGTGTGTTGTATTTAATTGTTTATTTATTTACTTTCACTTTGATGCTGATTTTGTATCATCGTAAAATTATCTTATTATTTTGTAGAATGATTCCAAAATCATCATCAAGTTTTGCTGTTGGAACATCAAATGAATCATCCATATCTAATTCACCCAGTAGTGTTGATGATGACTCTCACAAACGAATGATTTTGACCACAGTAAAAGTTTTGAAATCAAGCTTCTAGGTTTAAACATTAAATACCAATAATTGTTTAATTATTTATTTGTTTTATTTTTCATTTTTTTTTACTCATTTCATACAGGTTGGATATATTTACGTGTATGCTCGAATTGATACTATTGATGCAATAGGATCTTGGTATTATCCGGACTGTGCAAAATACAACAAAAAGATCCATCCATTTAAAGATAAGTATTTCTGTGACAAATGCAATGT
Source organism: Plectranthus barbatus (assembly GCA_026898455.1). Taxonomy (NCBI): domain Eukaryota; kingdom Viridiplantae; phylum Streptophyta; class Magnoliopsida; order Lamiales; family Lamiaceae; genus Plectranthus; species Plectranthus barbatus. The sequence continues at coordinate 7,825 of JAPKLW010004521.1, forward strand.
TTCTGTGGAGTTTTCTGGAAGCTACAGATATAAGCTACTACTACACATATCAGATGATACAGATCATGTATCCGTTTTACTGTGGAATAGAGAAGCGGTACAACTAATTGGACAAACAGCTGGTGAACTGAAATCGAAGTACAATGAAGTACGCCTAAATATTTTCAACTTAGTCTAATTATTATATGTTTAACTTATATATATAGATTCTTAATTTATTTACTTAAGTGTTTGTAGCTTGGTCAAAATTATCAATTGCCAAAAGAAATTGAAGACTTAAAAAATAGAGAAATTTTGTTTAAGCTTCAACAAAGAATTGAATCATCTACTAACTCTTTCAATGTTTTGTTGTTTTATTCCATTTATTGAAAATTGGGGTAAAGAATTTCAATATAAAATTGTGCATGTTCTTGATATTAATTTTATGCAAAATTGGTCATAGACAAAGTGCTTTAATTTAGTCACGTCGCTGAGAGATCAAGGACATCTTAGTTTGTTGCAATACATATTAAAATATAAATTATTAAATATTTAATGAATATTTTCTTTAATTATTAATTTACGTATTAATATAAATGGACAAATATAAAAAAAAAAAAAAAACTAAATAATCCCGCACATCGTGCGGGTGCCATACTAGTATTCTTTTAATACGACTTCACTATATTTAATTCATAATTAAGTCCACCGAATGTTTGCAGCATAATTTTATTCTTTTATAAGTCTCACCAACATTTTGAGGGGCTGCTTCCTACTGCCTACATATGTATTAATATTTTATATACAATACAATGTTTGGTTTATAACTATTTTTTTTTTAATATATATCTCCCAATTAAGACAAGGCTAGATCTTTTACCTATATTTCCAAGTCCACGCACTGCACAATTCATACAGATAGGATGTCAATCGGATTAATCCGTCGGGTTTCGGGTTAGTCTTGTCGGGCTACGGGTTTTCGATTCGAGTTGAATCGGACTGGAATTTTTTCAAGCTAAAAAATCTTGACCATAATCCTAACCCATCGGTTTTTGGGCTAGCCCGTCGGGCTAATAAATTTATTAATTATTTTTTATTTTTAATATCTTTTTACTCTTTTAATATTTTAAATGATAAAAAATAAATAAATAATACTTCTCTATAATAAAAAAGCATAACACATCACAAATATTTAGATAATGATAAATTTAACTATTAAAAACACATTATTTTTTATTTTAACAATATTTTTAAATTCAAAAATAAATAAACTTAACTATATATTGAATACTATTTGAACTAAATATAATTTTATAACTTAAAACTTAATTAATAAATATGATCTTCAATATTAGAAGTCGATTTTAGTACTATAATTATAATTATGATAAATATATTAATAAAAAGAATAACCGGGTTAATTGGGCCAATGAGTCGAGCTTCAGGCTCAACCCTATAGGGCCTTGGATTATTCGAACTAAATTTTTTTCGGGCCAAAATATTTCGACCCTAACCCGCATTTTGCTTTGGATTAATTGGGTCAACCCGCAGGTTTCGTGCTAAATTGACATCCCTAGATACATGAAATGAAATTTTACTTCGTCCTAAAAAAATTATTCCCCCTTTCGATCGATTAGTCACATATTAATCGAGCATAATAATCAATATTTATGAGTTTAAGAAAATTAATACTTTATTACTAAATATGAAAAATTTGTCATTTTAGAATGGAATATACGAAAAAGGAAAGCGATACTAATATAATGGAATGGAAGGATTACGTACTTGTATTCCAAATATATATGATTAACAATATAGATTAAAATTCTTTGGACTACTTTTAAAAGCTCTGTGGGTCATTTTTCTAATAGACGTAACCTCATTGACAATATTTTGAATGCTTTTCAAACAAATTGTGATTTATATAAAATATTGAAAGTAGCCTCTCGAATGTCAAATACTTAGAAGACAGCATGCACGCACACACAAAACACATGAAATTTAAGATAATGATATTTCCCTGTAATAAATGTACCCTTTTTCAGGATGGTGAATATAAAATAGACTAATAATATTATAAATCTATATTCATCAGTTGACATGTTTGATTAGTAGGATAGACATACATTCTCTCTCTATGGAATCTTGCCAATCATTGTCTTGTCTTTTATATCCAACTCAATAGACATAAATGTTTTAGTATCACCAACACCAATTTGCAACGTTAATTAATATAGATATGTATATTGTATTGGTACATCGTATCAAAAAAATATAAAAAAAAATTAAACTTATCAATAATTAGAGGTAGGTCCAATTATGATATATTAGGATTTAATTAAATCTTTACAAAATCAACTTATATAAAGAGAGAGGTGGTTCACTAATATAAGATAATCTAGATAAATATTTGTATGTGATATGAGATATATTTAATACACCCGTCATATATATATAATCCGGAATTATTGAAACTCCTACTATCATTACTAAGTTGGTTATGATTTAACTCTTCCATACAAGACAATTTCATATGAAGGAGTTGAATCACAATATGACATATTATGCATTTCCATTGAAATTAATTATTATGTACCAACTTAATTAATTGACAAGAAAAGTATATATGAAAATTTATGATATACATGTTGATCACGTCTACTACATTGCCTCGTAGGTGCTATCCAACCGCCATACCCACCATCTAACTAAATGTCCAAAACTTCTTCATCTTATTAGTTATTAAATACAAAATGATATCAAAACCATTCATTCCAGCATGCAACGCCTATATAAACATGCCATTATATCCCCCTTCATATCTCAACCATAAATCAAAAGGCTAAGAGCTAGGGAAAGATCAAGTACAATATCGATCATGGCCACATCTCCAAACTTTAATATTCTTTTCCATCATCTTCTTCTTCTATTAGTTTTGCTATATCACCCACTGATTCCTAGAGCCGCAGGCGGCAAATGGGAGCTCTTACACTCCAACATGGGGGTCTCCGCCATGCACATGCAGCTTCTCAACAACGACCGTGTCGTCATCTTCGACCTCACTGATTTTGGACCCTCAAACATTTCCCTTCCCAACAATCAGTGCCGCGACGACCCCAACGACCTCACCCTCAAACACGACTGCACCGCTCATTCCGTCGAGTACGACGTCGCTTCCAATTCCATTCGCCCCCTCTTCGTCCACACCAACGTCTGGTGCTCTTCCGGAGCCGTCATGCCGGACGGCTCTCTCATGCAGACCGGCGGCTTCAACGACGGCGACCACAATGTTAGAACCTTCATCCCATGCACTGATAATTCCTGTGACTGGCAGGAATTCAGCAACGTCCTCAGCCATAAAAGATGGTATGCTACGAATCACATTCTGCCGGATGGTAGGCAGATTATTTTTGGTGGGCGCGATCGCTTCTCCTACGAGTTTTACCCAAAGAGGGCTGGAGCCGATCAAGCATACGAGCTGCCTTTCCTCTCTCAGACTCGTGAACCCAGCGTCGAAAACAATCTGTACCCGTTTGTTTTCTTGAATGTGGATGGCAATTTATTCATCTTCGCCAACAACCGAGCTATCTTGTTCGACTACGTCAAGGCAGTGGTGGTGAGAACTTACCCCACCATTCCCGGCGGGGAGCCCAGGAACTATCCCAGCTCCGGTTCTGCTGTTTTGCTGCCGTTACAAGTGGGAGGGGGAAATCTTAATCCCACCGCCGAAGTCTTGGTGTGCGGTGGAGCTCCGAAAGGGTCTTACACAAGCGCCACCAATGGGAGATTCGTGGGTGCTCTGAATAGCTGCGGTAGGATCCGGATAAACGACCCGAATCCACAGTGGGTGACGGAGGGCATGCCTCTGGCGAGAGTGATGGGCGACATGGTGCTGCTGCCCAACGGAAACGTGCTGATCATAAACGGAGCGGCGACGGGTACGGCCGGCTGGGAATTGGGTCGGAACCCGGTGCGAACTCCCCTCATCTACCGACCCAACAATGCTTTGGGGTCAAGATTTGAGGCGCAGAACTCCAGCTCCACACCTCGGATGTATCACTCCACCGCGATATTGCTTCGTGACGGTCGAGTTCTGGTGAGTGGGAGCAATCCTCACGCTTATTACAACTACACGGGGGTGCTCTTCCCCACCGACCTCACCATGGAAGCTTTCTCGCCGGACTACTTGGACCCGCAGTCCCTGCAGGTGCGTCCCAGTATTGTGTCGCCGGCTTCACATTCTCGGCTGGGGTACGGACAGCAAGTGGCCATTGATTTCACAGCTCAAGGAACCATTGATACAGATTTGGTTACAGTGACGATGGTGGCGCCTCCCTTCACTACACATGCGTTTTCGATGAATCAAAGACTGTTGATTCTTACCAGAGGGAGCGGGAGCGGTGAGGTGACATCTTTGGGAGGGACGAGCTATGGAGTTGGAGTAACGACGCCTGCTTCCAAGATTCTGGCTCCGCCTGGTTTCTATCTTCTCTTCGTTGTTTATCGAGAAGTTCCCAGTCAGGGAATTTGGGTCCAACTCGCTTAGTTCCCTTTTTAATTTTTTTTTTAAATATCTACTCTTTTATTTCAACAGTATTATAAATTTCATTGCTCTCTTTTTCATCTCTACTGTAAGAAAAAACTAGAATATTTTGGTTGCTACTTTTAGTTAATGTATTTACAAAAATAAAAATCAATTATAATACAAAATACTCTAATTGATTTTTTATTTTTTTTTAAATACTAGAAATTTATAAGAACACAAATTATAGTTATGAATCAATCAATTTAAACCATCAAATTTTAGCTAAAACCTCAATTATAATTACCAAAAAAATATTACAAATCCGAATTGCGTTGAATGAATCCTAAGGTTGAACTTATATTATGGAGACCGGTCTTGCCTTACTTTTTCAGTCTCATCTCTGTTTATCTATGTGGGTGGATGCTTTTTCTACGGCTACTTATATTATCAATTGACTTCCATCTACTGTGCTCGGCGGATACTCTCCGTTTCAAGTTCTATTCAGCAACTCACCTCATTATGCAAATTTTCATTCTTTTGGTTGTCGCATGTACCCTTGCATTCGTGACTATGCAGCAAATAAATTCTCGCTTAGAAGTGTTCCTTGTATATTTGTTGGCTTTTATGCTAATCACAAAGGATATCGCTGTCTTTATCCGACCACTTCTCGGATATATATTACTTGACATGCTCGTTTTGATGATTTATGTTTTCCTTTGGAAAATTTTTCTCGTGCTGCGCCGATCTCTCAGCTCGACATTTCCACATTTATCGAACCAGCTGCCACCTCCTTATCGCCTTCGTCACCTACGCATGTTGATCCATCACCTGCTCCTCCTCAGCCGCCATGCTCTCTATGTCCTGAGGAAGATATCATCTCACCCCAGCCAGCTGCAACCTCGCCGCCCCAGCCATCTATAGTTCATGTGCGGCCTCCCCCTATGCCCGTCCTTCATTCGATGGTTACATGGGCTCGGGCCGACATTTTTAAACCCCGACATCTCACCTACTATGTCGTTAAGGGTTTTTAATCGGCTATTAAAAACCCCATTTGGCTATACGCGCAAATGGAACTTGGACTCTTGTTCCGAAACCACCGGACACGGATATAATTGGTTCCAAGTGGGTTTTTAGCACAAAGTATCGATCGGAAAGCTATATTGAACGTCACAATCTTGTCTCATTGCTCAAGGATTCTCCCAGATTTCCGGCCTAGATTTCTCACAAACGTTCAGCCCCGTAGTCTAAGCGGCCACTGTTCGCATTGTGTTATCTCAGGCAGTTCATCGTGGTTGGTCTTTGCATCAACTGGACGTGAAAGTTGATTTCCTAAATGGTCTTTTAGGGTTTTAAAATTTCGCTTTGATATTTTCTAAGTATTTTCATACCTTTGTAAACTCTATATATACTCATCAATAAAGCTTTATAGTTCTTGTGCTTAATTAATAATGAAAATCCTATCAGCCTATGCAAATTAGATGCCTAATCTGGCAGGAGCAAAAGATGGGTATAACGTACATTTTTTAATTTTTTTTCCAAAAAGTAATTTATGAAGAAGATGAGAGTGAGAATGGAGTAAAATGGCCCTACAAGAATTTTTGTATGTTAATTAATTTAGGGACTATAGAGAATGATTTAATGATTATATTTAGAATCAGCTTTTAGCCAACATGAGATGTTTGATGGGAGAAAAATTATAATTTTATGATCAATAAAAGAAGCGGTAGATACTTTTTATAAGTGATATATAAAGATAATAGTATGGGAAAAATATTTATCAGGATAATCTTTGATTAAAAACACTTGATATTGGTGAAACAAATCTAGTTTCTAGTTGTAACGTCCCGTAGAAATAAAATAATAGATAATCTTGAATAAAATGAGCACGTCATTTTTATTGAAAAGACATAATAAAATCAATTATTTTTTTAAAAAATAATACAAAGGAGAAATAAGCATTTATTCAAAAAACAATGGCCATCATCTGCCTCCAACCTCTCGCCCGAGATTTTACTTGAAAAAAATGTAACAATTTTGGGGTGAACGTTATTGACTCAAAGGTGATTAAGTTTATCCAAGCTATATAATTATAAAAAAGGTAAATGTAGGTAGCCCTTCGGTTAAATAAGACATATAGACAACTCGTCAACTTATCTAGTAGGTTATCTCATCGGCTAATAATATGTACCTACATAAAAACATAACAACGATAAATAGTATTTGTATCACTCAGATCCTCACATTTACTTGAAAGAAAATTCTTGAAATATAAAGAGAAATATAAAAAAATATTTTTGTTGTGTGTTTGGAAAATGATTTGTGAGATCCCTATTTATTGTTGAATATATAAAATTGAAAAATCTCAACTTAAATTTACAAATTTAATAGAAAATTACGATGTTGATGTGAAAGGACTAAAAATAAATTTATTAAATTAATAATAATAATGTGTGCTTGATTTAATAAAATGTATTAATTAAAATTATAATTAAAAATAATTAATTTTGTAAAAGAAATTACAGAATATTAAAAAACTTCAAGGTGTTCTACTAGTAATTTGCTAAAGAAATAGAAATAATGAACAAGGAAAAGAATTGTCAAGTTTGACTTCTGACAAACATATTCTTTTAATACGACTTCACTATATTTAATTCATAATTAAGTCCACCGAATGTTTGCAGCATAATTTTATTCTTTTATAAGTCTCACCAACATTTTGAGGGGCTGCTTCCTACATATGTATTAATATTTTATATACAATACAATGTTTGGTTTATAACTATTTTTTTTAATATCTCCCAATTAAGACAAGGCTAGATCTTTTACCTATATTTCCAAGTCCACGCACTGCACAATTCATACAGATAGGATGTCAATCGGATTAATCCGTCGGGTTTCGGGTTAGTTTTATCGGGCTGCGAGTTTTCGATTCGAGTTGAATCGGACTGGAATTTTTTCGAGCTAAAAAATCTTGACCATAACCTTGACCCATCGATTTTTGGGCTAACCCGTCGGGCTAATAAATTTATTAATTATTTTTTATTTTTAATATCTTTTTACTCTTTTAATATTTTAAATGATAAAAAATAAATAAATAATACTTCTCTCTTATAAAAATGCATAACACATCACAAATATTTAGATAATGATAAATTTAACTATTAAAAACACATTATTTTTTATTTTAACAATATTTTTAAATTCAAAAATAAATAAACTTAATTATATATTGAATACTATTTGAACTAAATATAATTTTATAACTTAAAACTTAATTAATAAATATGATCTTCAATATTAGAAGTCGATTTTAGTACTATAATTATAATTATGATAAATATATTAATAAAAAGAATAATCGGGTTAATTGGGCCAACCAGTCGAGCTTCAGGCTCAACCCTATAGGGCCTTGGATTATTCGAACTAAATTTTTTTCGGGCCAAAATATTTCGACCCTAACCCGCATTTTGCCTTGGATTAATTGGGTCAACCCGCAGGTTTCGTGCTAAATTGACATCCCTAGATACATGAAATGAAATTTTACTTCGTCCTAAAAAAATTACTCCCCCTTTCGATCGATTAGTCACATATTGATCGAGCATAATAATCAATATTTATGAGTTTAAGAAAATTAATACTTTATTACTAAATATGAAAAGTTTGTCATTTTAGAAAATATAATTAATATAATGGAATATACGAAAAAGGAAAGCGATACTAATATAATGGGATGGAAGGATTACGTACTTTGTATTCCAAATATATATGATTAACAATATAGATTAAAATTCTTTGGACTACTTTTAAAAGCTCTGTGGGTCATTTTTCTAATAGACGTAACCTCATTGACAATATTTTGAATGCTTTTCAAACAAATTGTGATTTATATAAAATATTGAAAGTAGCCTCTCCAATGTCAAATACTTAGAAGACAGCATGCACGCACACACAAAACACATGAAATTTAAGATAATGATATTTCCCTGTAATAAATGTACCCTTTTTCAGGATGGTGAATATAAAATAGACTAATAATATTATAAATCTATATTCATCAGTTGACATGTTTGATTAGTAGGATAGACATACATTCTCTCTCTATGGAATCTTGCCAATCATTGTCTTGTCTTTTATATCCAACTCAATAGACATAAATGTTTTAGTATCACCAACACCAATTTGCAACGTTAATTAATATAGATATGTATATTGTATTGGTACCTCGTATCAAAAAAAATATAAAAAAATAAACTTATCAATAATTAGAGGTAGGTCCAATTATGATAAATTAGGATTTAATTAAATCTTTACAAAATCAACTTATATAAAGAGAGAGGCGGTTCACTAATATAAGATAATTTAGACAAATATTTGTATGTGATAATGAGATACATTTGATACACCCCTCATACATATATAATCCAGAATTATTAAAACTCCTACTATCATAACTAAGTTGGTTGTGATTCAACTCTGATAGCGCGTTTCGCAACGCGCTAAAGCTGCAAGTGTACAGACCACTGCAGAGGGCAAGTAATAAATTATCGAACTCAAGGACTGCAGGCTCGAAACACAACTAAGCACTAAAACATAGATATCGTACTACTATCTAGGCGAATCATATAAGGAATTTGGTTTATCTAAACTAATTGATTTTAAAGCAGTAATAAAATAAAAAGGTTTAATTAAAGATTTTCGAAAGCAGTGAGAAAACAGGATTCCAGGGCAATCCACTTTGAATATTAAACAAACAACGTTTTCATGCAATTCAATCCCAATTTAATTTCCAGAGATGTGAGCAATCACGAAAGTGTTATCAGGTGATCCTCTCGGACTCTAAACCATAACATGGAAATAAAAGACCTAGTGACTCCTCTCGGATGCGCAAAAGGACGTTTACTCTTGATAAAAACCTTAGATTTCAAAACCCTTTAAAAGTTCAATTTCCTCTCGGACAATTGTTCTAATAAATCTAATTTATTTGCATCTTAATTGATAACCTAGACTCTCGGTTCAAAAACTATCAATTCAAATCACAATCAATGGCCAGTTAATCGCAATTATTAAAAATCCCAAATTAAATTAGAACATCAAAGGAAAAGGAACATTAAATTGCATAAACTGTTGAATGAATAAATACAAAGTTTCAAAACCCTAGAATCCACAAAGGGATTTAGCCAATCATGCTAAATCCTAGAAAAACAAAGAGATGAAGAGTCATAAAAGCAGGAAAAGGAAATTAAAAACCCTGTAGTCTTCAATCTTCAAATCCTGGCATGCTCTTCCAGTTCCCCTTGAATTTCTGTAGAAAATTCTCTTCTCTAGCCTTCGGAATGTAGAAAAATAAAACTCAGAACCTTTTCATGGTTTTTGGACCTCATATTTATAGTTGGGGCTCTTCAAATCTCCAAAAGATATGGTTTTGGGCTTCAGATTCGCCAAAATTCGTCAAAACAGGACAAAATCGGCGATCTGGAATGCGCGATCGGCGACCGCCGACCATGCACGTGGGTCGCCGATCGTGCGACGAAGCTGATGGAGAAAAATGCGTAACCGGCGACCCGTCTACATAACCGGCGATCGCCGGTTGTGCATGTGGGTCGCCGAGTACGTTGCGAACGTGCGCAGTCCCACGGTTTTGGCCATAACTTTTGCTCCCGAACTCCGATTGACCTCATTCCAGTTGCATTGGAAAGCTAACTCGAATATCTATCTATTGCCATGCTCCATTAGCTTGAATTCCATCTGTGGAGGAATTTGTGCCTGCTTCTTTGAACATCAACTGCTTTCAGGACGGGTTTTCATTGAATTTTGGCCTAAAACATATTTGGGTTCGGTCTTTTCTCACTTCTTCCTCTTTCCGATGCAAGTTAGCATCGATTGGCCCCAGGGTACTTGGTCAAATCTTGTAAACAACTCAAATGTGCATGAAATCTGCATAAACAATCACAAACTAGACCAAACGTAATAATTCCTTAAAGAATAGGAATAATGCATGAAAACATCATGTAATGGCTCAGTTTGAAGTATAATCTAAACATAAACCCATCAGTAAAATGCGCAGAGTGAGTGTTTATCAAACTCTTCCATACAAGACAATTTTATATGAAGGTGTTAGAATCACAATATGACAGATTATGCATTTCCATTGAAATTAATTATTATATACCAACTAAATTAATTGACAAGAAAAGTATAGATGAAAATTTGTGATATACATGTTGATCACGTCTACTACATTGCCTCGTAGGTGCTATCCAACCGCCAATTGTAAAGAAGAGTTGAATCCTAGCTAGCTAGCATAATATTATAACCATTCCGATTATGGTTATAATGATGAGAATTTCAATAACACTAGTGGCAGATTAGACAAACTTCGTGAGGAGGTTGATTTTTTTTTTTTTTACCACCACTTGTTGGTTACAAAATCTGTAGAGAATAACTGAAAACACTGCAAATTATTATATCTAGTACAACAGGTTTTTACAATTATATCTGTTGGTACTGCTAGTACGAGAATAATTAAATAAAATGAAATAACAATATTAAATAAATAAAAAGAAGTGCAAAAGCACAGCCGAGTCGAGGAAGCCCTCTTCCCGCAAGACAAATACGCCGACGTAGTGCTCGTCACTACAACAAATAATAATATAGACGACGCGAATTTCGCATCGTCTATTGCCAAACTTTGCGTCGTGTATTAACACGTCATCTATGCTGATACGCTAATAGACGACGCGAAAATCGCGTCGTCTATGTGCATACACACGACGCAATTTTTGCGTCGTCTATAACATAATAGACGACGCGAATTTCGCATCGTCTATTATGTTATAGATGACGCGAAAATCGCGTCGTGTGAATGCACATAGACGACGCAGAATTCGTGTCGTCTATGTGCATACACACGACGCAATTTTGCATGTTGTTTATATATGTGTAGTAGTTATAGATGACGCTTATTATTGCGTCGTCTGTGTACATATAAACGACAAGAATTCTCACGTCTTCTATAGTTTATAGACGACGGAATTATTCACGTCGTCTCTTCCGTCTATTGACATTTTTTTTTCCTGTTAACCCTGATTATGCATACCTCTTTAACTATCACATAATGCCAAATCATTCTGAGAGTGAGCAACAAATATAATGCTTATATATCAATTAAATTCAAAAACTGAAATTACAATCAGTAAACAAAATAAATAATTCAAAAAAATAAACATATGTTGGTGGCATAAAATTTCATTCAATGTGTATGTAAGTTCCAGCCTTCAGATTCACTACAGGGCTCAGTCACCACAAGCCACCTACAGGACAAGGAAGGGGAGGTCTGCATCTTTTGCATAGGATATGATCTTTCAGACTTCCATTCTCCAACTCATAAACCAGACAGAAAATTTCTGGACAGGTTTAGCAGTCGTGCCAATAAGAAAAATGCCTGGAACATAAAAGAAAAAAAAAAGATTCAAATCCATGTTATGATGAAACACCGTGATAAGTCGTGCTAGCTACTAATATGTCAGCAAGAAACTAAAAGGGCTAGAATAAGGTGCATAATGTTATCATGAAGGAGTCAAACTGCTACACCCGACATACAAATGCTTTCGGTTCATTGGCATATCTACATATGAAGAAATCAACCAAAAGAAAATTAGGCTGGCTGTTTGAATACTCATAGAGTGCAGCAGAAATGGTAGATATTCCAGGATTTGAGGCCATCCGACACCATCAACAAATATTACAAGTGTGTCAGAGCAAGATGAAATAATTGATATAAATGCCATACCAACCAAAAACCAAACAATAATATGAACAGTATTATTCATGTCACTGACTAAAATAGGAACACCAACAAAAGTAAAATGGCGCATAAATCCAAAGAAATAGGAAACAATTTGCATCGAATAGTACTTGAACCAAGCGGTGCCATGTCAACCAAAGAAGTTATATTTTACTCCAAAATTATTTCAAAAATAACTTTGTATCCTCTAAATAAGCATTTTCAGTAAAATGCTGTGAGTATGTGCATGATGAAGGGGGTTTAGGCTATCTGTCCCACAGGATACATAAGAAACTTATCAGCTGATACCAAATGAAAAGGCTTGCGTTTTCTGTATCATCTCTGAAGAATCAGAAATGAGATGCACATAAGTGGATTCAAAGAGTTCCAGGCCCAATTAATAAATACCGCGTGTGCAATATCTAAATAATCCAGGAGCCAATATGATGGGTCATAATATACAAACCTTTGAGGAAAAAATGTTCCACAACAACACAGAATGAAACAGTGTTAAAAAAGCCATTCATAGTGCCTTACAAAAAAACACCTCAACAATCATCTCAAAATCAAGAATCACATCAACAATCATATAAAAAAAAAACACAAAAGCTCACATTTATACAAGTCACACAGCCCCCACACAGGCAAAAAATAACTATAAATGAGGAAATTAAAATTATAACGCAACCCCCACACGGGCGAATAATAAGATTAAAGGATAAATCAAACATATAACCAGCATACCTCACTACATATAAGTTCGGAGAATATCACACCATTCTATACGAACTTCATTGATTTCACTTGTGCGATAACTTTCTTCATTAAACTATTAAAAATATAGCGATCCTCATTAGATAATAATTATTTTCTGAATTGACTAACTC
>JAPKLW010004522.1:0-22597 GCA_026898455.1 Plectranthus barbatus
AAAGAGCTATTGGATGGACAATTGCTGATATAAAGGGGATTAGTCCATCCCTTTGCATGCATAAAATCTTCTTGGAAGAAGACTCTAAAGGGTCTGTAGAAAGGCAGAGGAGATTGAATCCACTAATGAAGGAAGTGGTCAAGAAAGAGATTATCAAGTGGTTAGATGCTGGAATTATTTTTCCTATCTCTGACAGCACATGGGTAAGTCCAGTCCAATGTGTCCCAAAGAAAGGGGGGATCACAGTGGTGGAGAACAAAAATAATGAACTCATTCCCACAAGGACTGTGACAGGCTGGAGAATCTGCATTGACTACAGAAAGCTCAACAATGCAACCAGGAAAGACCATTTCCCACTTCCCTTCTTAGACCAAATGTTGGATAGGTTGGCTGGGAAGGAGTATTACTGTTTTCTGGATGGGTATTCTGGATACCATCAAATCACCATCCAACCAGAGCACCAGGAAAGGACTACTTTCACTTGTCCATTTGGCACTTATGCTTTTAGGAGGATGCCCTTCGGGCTGTGCAATGCACCAGCCACATTCCAGAGGTGCATGACAGCTATATTTTCAGAAATGGTGGAGGATTTTCTTGAAATCTTCATGGATGACTACTCAGTATTTGGGATTGATTTCCACACCTGTTTGAATAATCTGGAGAAAGTTTTGGGTAGATGTGAAGAAAGTAATCTGGTCCTAAACTGGGAAAAATGCCATTTCATGGTTAAGGAAGGTATTGTTCTGGGCCACAAGATCTCCAAACGAGGGATTGAAGTTGACAGGGCTAAGATAGCTGTGATTGAGACTCTGCCACCACCTTTATCAATCAAGGGAGTGAGAAGCTTCCTTGGACATGCAGGGTTTTACAGACGGTTCATAAAAGACTTTTCAAAAATATCAAAGCCTATGTGCTCCTTGTTGGAGCATGACTCAGCATTCAACTTCACATCTGACTGCCAGACAGCCTTTGAGATTTTGAAGGAAGCTTTGATTTTAGCTCCCATTATGTGTGTACCAGATTGGAACCTACCTTTTGAAGTGATGTGTGACGCAAGTAACTTTGCTATTGGAGCTGTCCTTGGGCAAAGGAAGAGTAAAATATTTCATCCTATCTATTATGCTAGCAAGACTTTGGTGGATGCTCAAATCAATTATACCACTACTGAGAAAGAATTGCTTGCTATAGTTTTTGCCTTTGAGAAGTTCAGACCTTATTTGCTGGGGGCCAAGGTTGTTGTCCACACAGACCATGCAGCCATCAAGTACCTACTTTCCAAAAAGGATGCAAAACCTAGGCTAATTCGATAGGTTCTTCTCTTACAAGAATTTGATCTGGAAATTCAAGACAGAAAGGGTACAGAAAATCAGGTAGCCGACCACCTGTCCAGGTTGGAGGGGGTTACTCAAGAAGATCCAGCTATCCAAGTTCAGGAATGGTTTCCTGATGAGCAGCTTTTCAATGTGTCATCTGAATCTTCGCCTTGGTTTGCTGATTTTGCTAATTTCATGTTAGAGGGGGTTACTCAAGAAGATCCAGCTATCCAAGTTCAGGAATGGTTTCCTGATGAGCAGCTTTTCAATGTGTCATCTGAATCTTCGCCTTGGTTTGCTGATTTTGCTAATTTCAAGGCTAGTGGAACTCTTCCTCCAGATTTGAAGGGGCAGCAGTTAAAGAGGTTTTATCATGATGTTAAGTCTTATTTTTGGGATGACCCCTACCTCTACAAACTCTATGCTGATCAGCTTTTGAGAAGATGTGTCCATGAAGTTGAAATGGCAGATGTCCTGGAGAAATGCCATTCAGCTCCATATGGGGGACATTTTGGAGGACAAAGAACGGCTGCCAAAGTATTCCAATTTGGTTTCTTTTGGCCTACAATCTTTAAGGATGCGCATGAGTGGGTGAAAAACTGTGACAAATGCCAAAGGGTTGGCAATCTTCCAGCCTCGAATGCCATGCCTATGACATATATCCTGGAGCTGGAATTATTTGATGTTTGGGGTCTGGATTTCATGGGACCTTTCCCACCTTCATTTGGTAATATCTATATCCTTGTTGTTGTGGATTATGTATCTAAATGGGTAGAGGTTGCAGCCTGTGCCAAAGCTGATGCTAAGACTGTGATTAAGTTCCTGCACAAAAATGTTTTCACAAGGTTTGGAACACCAAGAGCTATCATCAGTGATGAGGGGACTCACTTCATCAACAGAAGTTTAGCTTGCATGCTAGCCAAATACAAGGTCAAACACAAGGTTGCTACAGCATACCATCCTCAATCAAATGGGATGGCTGAACTTTCAAACAGGGAAATCAAGAGAATTCTTGAGAAGGTGGTGAGCCCAAACAGAAAGGATTGGTCCAAGCATCTTGATTATGCACTCTGGGCTTACAGAACAGCTTTCAAAACACCTCTGGGCATGTCACCTTACAGATTGGTTTTTGGGAAAGCATGCCATCTCCCTCTTGAACTTGAACATAAATCTTATTGGGCCCTGAAGAAACTAAATTTTGATTTGTTGGCTGCAGGGGAAAGGAGATGTACAGAAATCAATGAACTTGAGGAGATGAGGTTGACTTCCTATGAGAGTGCAAGGATCTACAAGGAGAAGAGCCAGATGTGGCATGCAAAAAGGATCCGGTTCAGAATCCTGGAAGAAGGGAACAGGGTACTTTTATTCAATTCCAGGTTGAATCTCTTCCCTGGGAAATTGAAGTCCAAATGGTCTGGTCCTTTCACCATCATCAAGGTATATCCTCATGGAGCAGTTGATCTAAAAGATGAAGAAACAGGCAGGGAGTTTAAGGTGAATGGTGGGCGAATAAAAATTTATCATGGTGGAGTCTTCAATAGGGAGAAGACTACCACTACACTGCGTGATGTTTGATGAAGTCCAGGTAACACTGGTTTCTCCTTTACTTGTGTTTGCAAGTTGGGTGAAACCAGATTGTTTGTAAATATTTCCTTTCTTCTTTAAATAGTAGTAATGTCATTTTGTACTTACCTTATCTTTTTGCTGTTAGTTCAGAGAGGAAGAGTGTTCTGAATAGGAGTTTGGAGGTGTTCAGAGGGTGCTGGCTACGTGCCGACAACATGCTACAGCATGGTACCTGAGTAGTAACGGCCAATTTTTGACCGCATTTGTCCACTAAGTGTACAGGAGGAAAAATTTTAAAATAAGTTACTCTGTTAATATTTTAATCTTTTCCTGTTACTTCCTCCTGCTCTGATATCATTACTCTAAAAAGGTAACCTCTTTCACTTTTTCTCTCACCTCTTCAACTATCTTCTTCTCTCTCTACTCGTTCCACTTCACTGTGCAAAACCTTGGGTTTTCTATTTTCACGACGAAATCCATTTCCTAAGGTATGTTTCGCTTGCTCTTCTTGTTTTGGTTGTCCAGAAAGTATTTTTGGTTGATTCTCATTACGAGCATGTGGCCTTGGAGTCGATTTTTGTGGAAATGTTGCATGTGTAAAATGGGTTTGCTTGTTACGTGCGCTAACTTGTAGCTTCTATGGATTTCACCTGTTCTTGGGTTGATATTGTTGTTTCTTGTGTAAACCATCACATGGGTAGGAAGAAATTTCTGTGGGTTGCACCTTAGGGTTAGTATCTTCTTGTAATTTTGATTCTGAAAAATCTGTGCAACTGCCTGCTGAGAACATTCCTGGGTAGCTTGTTATTGTGGGTTCTTTGGGGTACGAATGTCTGATTTTTCGTGGTTACCCTGTTTCCTACTCGGGTTTAGGATGAATAAATGTTATTAACATAATGTTACTTTCGCATAATCTACATTCGCAATTTCAGGTTGAAATAAATAATGAGGAAGAAACAGGTACCCCGGAAAACAAAGAAGGTGTCCTCGCCGGAGGAGAATGTGGCCACATATTTCACAACTCCGACACCCACCAGTTCCGCACCCCAATCGCCAGCTCCTACCCCTCAACCGGATGCAACCAAAGCTGGTACTCACAGTCGAGTGCTCAGAACTCGGGCTGCCACCAAGCAAGCGAAAGGAAAGGCCCCTGTTACTTCTACATCTTCACCGGTGGAACTTTCTGAATCTGATAGTCCTCCGGCCAAGAAACCCAAAACTAAACCGCACTGTGCTCTATGCAAGTTTCCAGAAAATCTGAAGTCCAAGACTACCCCAGGACCACAAGCTGCAGAAGGCACTTCTCAGCCTACAAAGAAGCGAGTCAAGAAGGCGTGCAAGAAGAATCCTACTCCTCGGCAGATTTTGCGAAAGCAAGCTACAAGACAAGAATCCCCACCTCCGCATGGGTCACCGGCTAAAACTCGAAGGTGAGGCCCTCCTCCCATGCTGATTGAGAGGGGATTCCCAACTGATTTGACCGACCTTCCTGAGGATCTCCAAGATTCCATTGCTAAGTTGGAATGGGCCCCATTTGTTGCTTTGCCTGAGGCGCCCGTTGTTCCCATTGTTCGTGAATTTTACTCCAATCTGAAGAGAGTTGGGGATTGGGAGTTCATTTCTAAAGTCCGTGGAGTGAAAGTGGACCTTAACCCTTGCCTTGTGCACCAAGTCAATGGTACAGCACCACCTCAGCCAGACCCTTTTTGGGACAGGTATGATAAGCCTACTGAGGAGGATCGCAAATGGGCGTTGGATATCCTTGCCCCTGAAGACTCAGATGTGCAGTGGATTCTTCAAGATGGCGGAGCCCCTTTGGTAGTTACCAACCAGTTGAAACCTGCTGCTCGGCTTTGGTTCCACTTCTTTCGGAGCCGACTTTCCCCAACCACCCATGAGAATAAAATGAATGACCAGTGCGCCATGATCTGTGCTGCTATTGTTTCAGGTACCCCTTTTGATTATGCACCCATACTTCTCACTTCTTTGGAAAGTTGTGTTGGCCGCACTGTAGGACCTTTATACTTTCCGTCCATGATCACTGCTCTGTGCGAGAGGAAGGGTGTGCCGATTGCGGATACCGATGAGCGAGATTGGAATAGTGGTTTGATTAATGCTCACCAGATGTTGCGGAGGTTCAAGCGACCACAGGGTGCTGAAACTGAGCAGCCAGCCCATGCTGCAGCTTCTGCTCAGCATGCTGCATCTTCTTCTGAACCCAACCAACCTACCAATGATGATTTGATGATCCAATTGGAAATCGTGCAAGAGGGCATCAATATTTTTCGCAAGACTGCTTCTGAGGTGTTCAAGGACGTCCGTGCTTTAAAGCGCACAGTTACCCGACACCAGCGGTTCCATGCAGACAGGATGACCCGTCTATGCCATTACATGGCCGAGCGCGATGCAGTGCTCCAGCGGTACTGCGAGCGTCTGTCGGACTTCCCTCCACTCTTGCGCACATCTTGGGATGCCGATGGTGATCCAGAAGATTGATCGCCAACTGGTTATTTTGACTCTCATAACTCCCTATTTTTGCTCGAACATGTTTTTCTGTCTTGCTGAATAACTTTTACTTTTATGTACTGTGTGTGTGTGTTACTTTGGTTGTTTTCTGTCTTTTGTTATGGTTATTGAATATGGTTTTTCATGCACTATTGTCGGTCGTGTCATGTAAATAATTTGTGTCCCGCTGAGAATAACTCGTGTTATCGTGCATCAATCTCATGCTCGATGATGAGAATGTCCCTCGCAATAATTAGCTTGTGGCCATGCTCATTCGCAACACGACAATAATCTCAACATTGATTCTACGTGTTTTAGCTCGACTTTTTCCAAACAACTCATTACCTACCATGCTACAACATGTTTCTAGCATGCCTACTAAAAATATATATATATATATATATATATATATTTTGGTGGTCAAGTTTTTCGGGTGATCATTCTTTTTCTTTGCTTTACTGATGATTGTGAGAATTCACCTCCTTTTGAATTTATGTTTGCCTTGAGGCGAAATTTAGTGTTCTAACTTTACTTGGATATGACGAAGGCCATTTTTCTTATTTCTAGCCTCGGTCCTATGCGACCGCACTTATATTTCATTATCCCTCGTTCCTATTTTGTGCCTTTTGCCGTGTTTTTGTTCTTTCCCTTAATCATACGTCGCCTTATGTCCTCTTTGTTCTTACTCTTACTTGCACCCTCTTGAGCATTCTTAGGTTTTTCTTTCAACATTGGGGACAATGTTTGATTCTAAGTTTGGGGGTGTGTGAGGGTGCTGTGCGAAAAAAAAAATATAATGTACAAGAGTATGAGAAGTGTGTGAGTCCAATAAAAAAAAGTAAAAAAAAAAGAGAGAAAAAAGAAAAAGAAAAGGACGAAAAAGCTACAGTTCTTGCTGATTGATTGTTACAGAATGAGGGAAATAAGTTGTTCCTAAAAAAAAATTAAAAAAAATAAAAAAAACTTACCATTTGGGAAGGTTCAGAAAGTAATAAAGGAAAGGGGAAGTCTTACTAGGGGTAATAGGTACTCTTTTGGGGTATAGAATAAAGAAGGCCTAGGAATGCTCAATTATTGAGTCACTTGATCCAAAAATTTCCCAACCATTAACCCTAGCCTAACATTACAAGCCGAAAAGTCCTTCCGATCCTTTGATTTTAGAGCACCATTAGTGGAGAGGTTTGCATATAATTCATTATGGAGAAAAGAAAAGTGAATTCAATGAGCATGATGGTTTATGCATTGAGAGGCATGTGAAACTTGTATGGCTTGAATCATTACACTTTTGAAATAATTTAGCATGGGATTGAAATAAATGAGTCGGAGGAATACTCTTGCTAAACCACCCTGAATTATGAAGAGATGAAATGTTGTGAAGCTTGTGGTATGTGACTCTAGCTAAATTTACCATCTTGATGAGAGCAACAATGAGTTGTACCGAGAACTGAGTTGTTTTCAAGTTTTTCTTGTTGATTTTGTGTGAATTTGTTTACTCGAGGACGAGTAAAGGTTCAAGTTTGGGGGTGTGATAACTCTCTTAGGAGAGTTATATTTATGCCTTTGAATTAATAA
Organism: Plectranthus barbatus; assembly: GCA_026898455.1. Classification (NCBI taxonomy): domain Eukaryota; kingdom Viridiplantae; phylum Streptophyta; class Magnoliopsida; order Lamiales; family Lamiaceae; genus Plectranthus; species Plectranthus barbatus. Next base: position 6,957 of record JAPKLW010004522.1, read on the forward strand.
ATTTGAAGTCCTTGAGTCTTGTTTGAGTCTAATTTAGGGGTAAATAAGCATGTAAATGCATAGTTAGTGTCCAGTGAGTCGTTGTTGCGAATTCATCACTTTTTGGTCTATTTCTAACAATAAAATGCAGGAAACAATAAGAGGCAAGAATTGGATGGAATCGTGCATGCTGGGTTGGATGTTGAGCATGTGCTTTAGCATGCTAGATGTTTCAAAGAAAGAGAAAACGGGGAGAGAGAAAATCCTGAATTGGGTATCCTGCCAAATGCTGACAAGGGCGTGATAAAGCTTGGCTGAGCTGGATAATGAAGGAACCTGGACTTGTTGCCACCTGGGCAGGGATAATTAAGGCATCACAGCTCTAATTGTGGAAACCTAGAAAGATATTCTTCTAGAATATTGGAGCCCACATATAAAAGGGAATTATCAGCTCATTTCAGAGGGGTGCGTGATTTGAGAGCAATACAGCAGTCTTGGAGAGAGAGAAAAGATCAGGCATCATGGAGAGGAGCTAAAGTGTGGACGAAGGAGGAATCCTGAGGACACCATTGTGGGATTGAAGGAATTCATCCCCAGCTATCTCTGTTTGCAGTTTTAAACCATTTCTTATGTTTAGATTTAAAGACATTTCAGCTATGTTTTGTTTGTTTTTAGCCATGAGCTAAATACTCTAGACTTGGGTTGTTGATCTCTTGTTGGATTGGTGTTATGTTTTGGATTCCTTGTTAATCTATCAGTTCTGGGTGTTTACCATTCCTATCTTACTCTGTCTGGCCAACTTTGTTAAGATAAATTTCTTTTCATGTTTGGAAAAGCATGTTTAGGAGAGAGCCTTGAATTGAGCTAAGTCTAGCCATTGGAAAATGTGTGGATTTAGTGTGCTTTATGAATCTGTTTTGTTGTGAGCTAGGTTCTGTCTAGTCTAGCATAGGAATGTGTGGATTGGTCATTATCTCAAGTAATCTCGACAGTTTGGAAGAACTGGAGAGAACTGCAGAGATTCAACACTAGAATCTAAACTAGGATCCATGTTGTAGCATCTTTCCAGCACGTAGAATCAGCAACCTGAGTTGCCTTTTTATAACTGAAACTTTTATTTGTCCTGTTCGTGTGTTGGCTTAAACTTGTTATTGTCTTGTTTATGTTCAGTCATTATTTTGCATTAGGATTAGATTCAACAACAAATTGGTTAAACCCTTGCTGTAAGTTGATTGTGTGCACGATTCTTCACAAAAGGCATTCCTCGTGGGATCGACTCTAGATACTCCTAGATATTACTTGACAGTGTATGCTTGCACTTTATTGTTGCACATGTTGCACATCGTACCACCGACATGTCTTATAACAAAGTAGCAAGATACCTCTTCCCGAAGAAAAGCAAGTTTTTTAGCAAGGAGGCCGCTCGAGCAACTACACATTGATCTGTGTGGACCGATCAGTTCGATCACTCCTAGAGGAAATCGATAATTCATGTTGATTGTTGATGACTATAAAAGATGGATATGGGTTCACATGTTGAAATCGAAAGACGAGGTTGTTAAAAAAGATGAAGCAGTTGGCTAAGAACACAATAGGTCATCGAATTAAGGTGCTTCGATTAGATCAAGGAGGAGAGTTCTTCTCGAAAGAGTTTGCGAGCTTTGCGAACTAGAAGGGATTGAACAACATTTCACCGTATACTCCTCAACATAATGATGTAGTGGAGAGGAGAAATCATACCGTGATGGCTATGATATGATCATTACTCAAGAATGTAAGTGTACCAAGCAAGTATTGGGGGAGGCAATTCGACATGCAGTATATCTCCTGAATTGACTGGCCACTAAAATCGTTCGAGAGAAGACACAATTTGAAATGTGGATTGGAAAGAAGCCATACCTAGCACGCCTTCGTGTGGGTGTAATGTGCATGTCAAAGTGACTAATCCCTATCTTAAGAAGCTCGACGATCAAAGTCAGTTGTTCGTGTACTTGGGCATCAAATAAGGAAGCAAGGCATACAGGCTGCTCAAACCACATCTTGAAAAAATTCATATGAGTCGAGATGTTGTCTTCAAAGAAATTAGAACTTGGGATTGGTGAAGCACATAAGATGACCAGCACCTCGAGTATTTAAGGAGGCTACTCATGAACAAGGAGGAGTTCAAACTATCCAGTTCAAAAGTAGAGTGACTCCGAGAAGGTCAACCACAGAAGAATAGATCACTTTGTCAACTCCAGAAAGAAATAACTTTGTACGAATAGATCAGCTCGAGTCAAATGAACAAGAAAGTGACACGCATTGAAAGTTGCCATCACTGTGTTCAGGAGGGTAGTTTGAGAGTGATGAAGCGCCGGTTCAGTTCAGAGATTTCAGTGAGATTATGGCAGAAGCACCTCGAGTTGATCTCAATGAGAACTTCGAGAAAGCATTATTAGTAGAGGTAGAGGAGTCGTCTTGCTACATAAGGTAGTCGGATATCTCGAAAGGGAAGAATTAATGGCAAAATAAATCAAAGCCATTGAGAAGAATGAAACTTGGTTGCTCGTATCACCACCTGTCGGACACAAGGCGATTGGACTGAAATGGGTATTCAAGTTGAAAAAGAACTCAGGTGGAGAAGTAATCTAGCACAAAGCTCGCTTGATGGCGAAGGGCTATGTGCAACAATAAGGCATTGATTTCGATGAAGTTTTCGCATCAGTTGCTCGAATGGACACAATTCGAGTCATTCTTGTAGGGATTTCATTGTCGCGAATTGAATCGTTTAATCCAAGCAAAACCCAGACCTTTCATGGATGTTTAAAATAATTGCAATCGATAAAATCCTAGGCATGCTCCTATGAATTTAATGCAATGGATATTCGAATTACCTCAACTCCGTAAGGTCTGAAACAATCTTTTGCGTTGAATCCAATCATTTGATTCCACCACACTATTTGATTAAATCTGCAGAATAAGAAATAAGAATAAAACCTAACTTTAAGATTTAATCAAAATAGAAAAGAAGAAGAAGAATGATTGTTCACCAGATCAGATCTTCAGATCTGTATCCCAATGTTGTTCAATACTACTACTGGTGAGCATTCCATAGGACTGTGATTGTACAGGACAGAGTCGAAAAGCTTTCTCCTCCCACTACAATACTGGCGCCGCCCCTCTCACTCTCTCTCTTAGGGTTTCTGTGTTTTTCAACTGATTTGATTTGAGAGAGAATGCCACCTATTTATAGATCTAGCGTTGAAACCCTAATGGGCTACTGGGCTCCTTTTCAGCATATTATTTGGGCCAGACTTGGGACCTCATGCAAATAGTAAAGTGGTTCTATGAATTAATTAATTCTCATGTCCACAACCCAGGACACAATTAATTAATTAATATTAATTATTTTTCACCACATAATTAATACTGACCTACCCTTTATTACAACGTTATGAGAACGGGCTACATTTATTTGAGAATCCCTATATTTAAGGTTACTGGATATTCATTAATTAATTGGAGCTTCTGACAAGCTTCTACAATTAATTAATTTCTTATTTTCTTGAGCAGTACCACTCAAACCTTATCACTCGTGCTTGAACTTAATCAGCCTGCAGGACTTTAGCACGAAGAACATTATTGAGCTCCTAACTCCAGTCTCAGAGCGTGCTACACAAACTGTTGTTACCCAAGATGCGGATATACGAGCAAATTACTAACGCTCTCCACCATGGAAAGTCAAAGCAATAGTTAACCCGTTCATACCCCTGAACTTTCATTAGGGTTTGGACTCAATCAAGATCGAGATCTTGTGTTCTCTTATGTCAGACAAAAGAATACATCTCACAGTGGTCCAATCAATACGTAACTGCACGTACGAGCATATCAATTGATCAAGATAGATCACTTCTTTCTGACTATACAGCTGCCTATATCGATAGACTTATCCTCAGTGTTGTCTCGACCATAATAATATTTATATCTCACTAGGTCAGGTGATCATACTGTCTTCTGCCATCTACAACACGCCGTATGATCGTCCCTATCGGTGAGATAAGAGGATACCTTTCTTACTCACATGTAAGTTTGTTTAACATATAGGAAATAAAGCTGAATGTATACTCATTGTAATAAATGCTTTCTGTATACAAAACCCAACAATTATTGCATTGGCGGCTGATCGCGGATGGCTAGTACACCATCTCAATATCAAGTCAGCCTTTCTGAATAGGGAGCTTGAAGAGGCGGTATGTGTGACTCTACCGGAGGGGTTCAAGGTCACAAGGGAGGAGCACATGGTGTTGAAGTTAAAGAAGACACTATATAGTCTTGGACAAGCGCCTCGAGCTTGGAGTCTGAAGCTCGATCAAAGTCTGAAACATATAGGTTTGACAATATGTACACAATAGCAAGCAATGTACATGAGAGGTAGCACTAACTTGAAATTGATAGTTGGTGTTTACATGGATGATTTGATAGTGACAGGTGAAGATCCAAAGGCGGTTGGAGTCTTCAAGAAGCATATGATAGGGGAGTTCAAGATGAGTGATCTCGGATTGCTATTGTACTACCTTAGAATCGAGGTGACTCAGTTCGAGGAACGTATTTCAATCAAGTAGACAACTTATGCCAACAAGGTGCTAACTAATCACTTGTATTTCTACCAGATTAATTATAGAACAGTGGCCAAATAAGTTTATAACTCGAATGTCGAACCCACAGAGAATGATGCAGGAAATAAATTCACGTACTAAAACATAGTTTTTGGATAAATGTTTGAGCAATTAGAAAATAAATTTTTGGAATTTTGAAAATAAAAATAAAGATTTAAAGCAAATAAAGGATAACACACATCCTAGGGTTGAACTTCTATTCTAGATAATATGCAAATAAATAATCAATCATATTCATGCAACAGGTGAGATATTAGAAAAGTGTTAAAACTTCCTTGGTCCGGCAAATAATAACTAGATTACTAATAAGTGATTATTTCCTCTCGGTCCCTCTTAATCAATCTCATAAGATCAACAGATTTAAATCCCTACAATCTAGTACTTCTTGGCCCGATAGTATAGATCACATCATGCATTCCTAATCTCACTATCAATATTCACCTCTCGGTCCTTCTATCAATATCTAGACATCTAAATCAATCTTCACCTCTCGGTCCTTCAATTAATTTATAATTATGAAAGAAAGTTGGAATCACAAACCATCAGCAATGAATAAATCAATCAAGCATGCATACAAAACAGTTGTACAAACCCTAGAATCTGCTAGAAATATTAACTAAAGATAATAAAATAAAAAGACATAATTAAAAGAAAAGTAAATTGCATTAAAAAAAATAGGAACAAGAATTCTAACGTACATAAATAAAATAAAAATACTAAAGACTAAAAAAATACTACAAAAATTGGGGAGAATAAGAGATATAGGTATTGGGACCCAGTCCAATGAATAATATAATCTAGAGAGGTATTTATAGAGTTTGTGTAGACTTTACATGGCAAAATACTATAAGGAATAAGATTAGATTTTATGCAAATATTAATCTTAATATCCAATTTTACATAAATCTTCCTTTTTGGGTCTTCAAGGCTTCCAAGTTGATGTATATCTTTTATTTCCATCAATTCTCGCCCACAAACTTGCAAAATCGCACTTTCCTTCCAAAATTGCTCTGTATGTCAACCGTCACAGGCACAGAGGCTTCAAGTCGCCAGAATTCGCCCATTTCGACCCTTCTGCGCAGTCTCACAGTTTTGGCCATAACTTTTGCTCACAAACTCCGATTAACCCGATTCTAGTTGCATTCGAAAGGTAACTCAAAGATCTTTCTATTGTCATGTTCCATTAGCTCAAATTACATGTGTGTAAGAATAAGTGACTTTTTCTTTGAACATCTTCTGCTTTCGGTACAGGTTTTCAGTGAGTTCGACCTAAAACCTGCATTACCATGAAAAGCATAAAACCACTCTAGACAGACTCATGCAACAAAAACAAAGAAAATAAACTAAAATATATCAAAAAAAACATTAATTAATCAAACCAAATATGAATGAAAATATGAACTCATCACTAACTCAATTTTGGATGCTTGATTGTAACTCCACTAGAATACCAATGGAGCCGATGGCTCAACTCCACAAGATCTCAAAGGATAGCTTGTCGATGAGACAAAATATTGAGGAGTCATAGGTTTTCTATGCTATCTTCTTCAAATAAGGCCATATCTCTCTTATACAGTGGGAGTTTCCAACATATATGCATTTCAAACTAGTGTTTCAAAGAGGAGGAGGTGATGAAAAGATAGTGGGATATACTGACAGTAATCTTGTAAGAGACCTAGATGATCATTAGAGCACATGAGATAGGACATTCTATATCAATGATTGTCTTGTGCCATGGAACTCGTAAAAGCATAAGAAAGTTGCACTTTTGACGTGCGAAGCAGAGTTCATGGCAATAGCAGTGGTAGCATGTCAAGCACTTTGGTTGAAAGCATCGTTGTTCGAACTAACTGGTTTGAGACTGAAGATAGTGAAACTCTCTTTGTCGATAACCAGTCTGCACTTACACTAATGAAGAATCCAGTGTTCCATGGTCGAAGCAAGCACATCGACATGAAGTATCACTTCATTCAATAATGTGTCGAAAGAGGTCAGACCGAGGAGGAGGAGTTCAAACTGATGAGCAAAAGGCTAACGCACTAACAAAAGCCTTACTAGCACCAAAGTTGATAGTGATGCGACATTTGCTCGAAATCAGAGACCTCGAACCACTCAAGAGGTAAGAGGGAGAATGTTGAAGATTTGCTCCTTGATTTTAGAAGATTTGTTTCCTTATCTAATTTGGATAGAAATCTAATTTAATTAGGAAGATATAAATATAGCATAAGTTATCTTATTGTTCTTGTTTATCCATCTTAGTTTTTTTATAATAAATAGGTGTAACAGATTTCATTGTTTAGAGAGTAGAGACTTCAGTTTTCATAGAATTTTGTAACAGTTGTTTACAAGAAATAAACTCATAAAATTCCTCCATATCTTCTCCTTCTTTCTTTGTGTTTTCCATCGATTGTTTATGAATTAAAAGGGCCAACATTATGGTGTGAATTAGAGAAAATCCTTCAAAATGTCGTAAAATTTAAATAATTAAGTGATTTTGTCCCAATTTTATAAAATTATGGAATAATGTCACAATGTTTATTATAGTAGCCAAACATGTCCCCCCTTTATTGATATTTACACTATTAAATAAAAATATCGCTTCTCTTTAACAAAGTTAATTTTGTATAAAGTCATGTTAAATGTTTATATATCAATGAAAATATAATTTTGTTAATTGATATTGGTTTTTTCAAAATAATAAAAAGTACAAATGAAGATTTTTTATAAAACAATGTCATTTAAAAAACTTATCAATAAAGAAATTAAAGATTAAAGCATGTCATTTGACACGTTGACATTTGACGTGTGAGTGATCACGAAATCAACTTTGTTAATAACTGAAGACATATTTACCTAATATACTAAACATATAGACTTAATTCCATAATTTTAAAAAATTTGGACAAAATAATCTAACTAAATAAACTTTTGAGATATTTTGAGTGGTTTTCCCGTATAAATTATGTTAATTGTTTTGTTATATTGAAAAAGTGATTATGTGAATATAAATAATACTAGTGTTATATAATGATTCACAATTGCACTTATCTAATTCTAATATAAGATTTTGATATATATGGTCATTTTACTTTAGTTGTGTATGATTATTAAAAAAATAATTTCTATTATATTATTACACTCATAAATGTAGAATGATAGAAAATAATACAAAAAAAGATAATAATATTTAAACAAAATTTATTAACAATTTTAGTTTGATGATGATAAAAAAAAAGTTTTGAGTTGATAAAATCGCATGACATGTAGTCGAAAATTGGGTTAGTAGAAAATAACAATAAAAATAGTTTTTTTTTTAAATATGGTTATAAGAAACTAAAATGAATAATTTTTTTAAGATATCATCCTACATAATAAAGTATCTCACTTTGATAAAAAATAAAACACACATAAATGAAAATATCTATGAAAGATGAGTCATTTTGATAGCCTACATCGGTTAGATATCAAATAGAAATAAATTGAGTCACTTATAAAATACATCGTTGTATAACTAATTGGTGTTATCACCTAAACCACCGATTTGGTGTTATCACCTAAACCACCGATTTGGTGGTAATTGGGACACGACTACCGACCGCATAGCCGGTGAGAAGTTATCTTAGAACCCATTTTTAACTAAATAATAATATTATTTAATTAATAATATTCACTACGGTATACCGTAAAATTTTGGTACGGTACGGTAATAGTAATTGTAGTAAGTTTATGCTATACAAAAATTTTTGTATACCGATAGTTACGGTATGCTATACCATCCTTCTTCACATGGTCTCAAATGAAGTGATGCCGAATGTCTATGTGCTTTGTTCTGGAATGATGAATGTGATTCTTCGTGATACACATCATACTATTATTGTCACAATAGATGGGGGCACATTAGTTCTGACATTATAGTCCAGTAGCTGTTGTTTGATCCACAAGATTTGACCACAACAATTGGCGGCGACCACATATTCAGCCTCTGTGGTGGAGGTGCAACGGAGTGTAGCTTCTTGCTGAACCAATAGATTAGCTTGTGGCCCAGGAATTGATAGGTGTCACTCCTTCTCTTCCGGTTAATTATGCATCCTCTGAAGATCAAACACTACAAGAAAACTTGAAATTCACGACGGAATTTGCGACCGAATGAAAAATTGGTCGCCATTTCGCGACGGACTGGCGACAAAATTAATTTTTAAATTTAGCAACGTAATTGCGATGAAATATCCCGTTGCTAAATGTTTGCGACCAATTCGCGACGGAATTTCCCATCGCTAAATTTAGCGATGGAAAATTTCGTCGCTAAATCGCGAAATTTTTTATATATAAATTTTTTAAAACATATTAAATTGATGAATGTATTTGGTCCAGCGGTAAGAAGCAGGGGTTGCGCGCAGGTCTCGAGTTCGAATCCTTGCAGACTCAACCACCAAATTTCAAGATGGACCGGACCGAACCAGTCCGGTTTGCGATGGTTGAACCGACTAATAACCGGTTCACAATAAAATAATTTTAAAAAATTTGAGGAAAAAAAGTTCGTGTCGGAAAATCCCATCACAAAAATTTAGCGACGGAAAATTCCGTCGCGAATTTTTGCAACGGACTTAATATTTTGTCGCAAATTTTTGCAACGGATTCAATATTTTGTTGCCAATTATTTAGCAACGATGACTTTTACAACGGGAAAAACCCGTTGCAAATTGGTCGCAAAACAAGTTTAGCGACGAGAAAATATGTGATTCGCGATGGAAAATCCCATCGCGAATTTGTGAATTTTTTGTAGTGAAATCCGAGTATCCAATGAGATTGATCTCATCATACTTGAGATACAAAATTCCTAAGGACTAAGTACACTAGAGGTATCTGACGATCCTTTTGGCAGCCTCCATTTACGATTTCTTTGAATTGGCTTAAAATTTGGCACACACTCCGACGACATATGAAATGTCGGGCCAACTGGTAGTTAAGTAGAATAAGGATCTTATGATGCTTCTGTAGTTGGTTGAATTCATTGGTTCCCCCTCTTCACCTAGAGTTAGTTGGACATAATTTGCTAATAAGAATTTCTCCGGATAGAATTTGTTGTTAAGATATTTTGTGTACTTCTTCTAGTTGATAAAGATACCCTACGGTGTTTGTTGAACCTGAAGTCCTAAGAAGTATGACATATTTCCCATCATACTCATCACGAAATTGTTCTACATCAATTGGACAAATTTCTCACAAAGGTCGAGATTCTTCGAACCGAAGATGATGTCGTCGATATAGATCTAAACTAGCAACATATCTTCAATGTCCTTAATTTGGAAGAGTGTCATGTCAATCTTCCCTTTTCTAATTCTTCAATAGAAATTGAAACATGGTCTCATATTTCTCCAATCTTTGTCGGCTCTGATTTGGGAGATAAAGCATAAGAGTAGTGTACTCTCTGCTCTTGTACGAACGGGATTCGTAACACATCCAAGATATCTGATTATAGGTGATGTCTCAACCACTTTGATCTCGACAACTCCTCAAATTCAACTGGTTGGATGAAATGATATGTGCTCTCTATTCGAGCGATAGACGCATTCTTAAGATAGAAATCGTTAGGAATGCTTCTTTCCTAAAAGTAGTTCTTTTTGCTGATGTTGGCATTCCTCTTTCTGCTGGCACACTTGTTGCTGGTTCTGAATTTGCTGGCTCCATGGCTACTGATACTCCTTCTCTTTTTAGCAACTCTCCAGCTCATCTACCAGCTGCTAGTTCTCCACCAGCTCCAATGTCATTGTTTCTAGCGTCTGACTCACCAGCTCCTAACTCGCCAGCTAGGTCTTCATCAGCCATCAGCTCCTCTATCTCGAGAAGAACTTATCTAACATCTTCGTCTTCAAGATATATTCTTCCAGGTAGGATTTTCCCTTGATTAGTGCTCTCGAGTAGGAAAATGGAATCAAATGCCTCAGTAAGTTCATTACCATCAGCGGCCCTCTCAGTTGTCTGTGGAACAACCGAGGTTGTTGGTTGACAAGACTTATCACATATTGATCTAGTCTTGAACGGTTGATTTAGGATGAGGAACATTAATTCCCAACTATCCATTGACATCATTGATCTTATGAATATCTTGTGCCAGCTCTTTCATAGTCCTGCTCACAGCCGTATAAAAAATAACATGGCATGTTACTTCCACACTCTCGGTCTTCTTGTTGAGTATCCTGTAAGCCTAGTGAGAAGGGCGTCCACATCCAAGGAACACACCTTCATCAGCTTTGGTAGAAAAGTTATTTAATTTCCGACTATTGTTGGTGTGAATATAACATGGAGAATTGAAAGCACGAAGATGAGCTAAAGTAGGCTTACAACCATAGTAGACTTCGTAAGAAGTCTTGTTCAGTCGGGCACTGAGACCACTCATATTTTGAGTATAGCACGCAGTGATGACTGCTTCACCCTAATATCTTTCATTCAGGTTAGCTTCGGCGATCATCGTCCTCACTGCTTTCTTGATTGGTTTGTTCTTACATTCTGTTGTGGAGTTCTTTGAGCTGACTTCTTATTGTCAATTCCAATCTCTGCACAAAAGTTTATTAGTGGCCCGTTGCAGAACTCGGTCCCATTATCCGATCTAATACGCCATACAGTAACTCCTTTCTCATTCTGAGTCCGCATCACTAGTTCCGACATTATCAACTTCAGTTCATCCTTCGTCTTCAACAGCTCCATCCAAGTGTACCTCGAGTAGTCATCCACGACTACTAGCGAATACCTTCTGCTGGCAATAGTAGGAGGGGTCACAAGACCAAACAAGTCTATGTGAAGAAGCTCCAGTACGCACTGTGTGTTTGCTACAACTGCTTTGCTCTTGAAGGATGCTTTGGTCTGTTTTCCAAGTTGGCAAGCTCTGAGTTTGATTGACCGCTTGCCCAGTCAACCACATACAAACCTCATTTCCTTATGCCTCTGAGCTTCATCTTCTTGGAAGTTATGTCTCTGATTTGACATTTTGATTCGGCAAAGGAAACTTCGAAACCATTTTCACTAAGTTGATTGATACTTAGCATATTGTATTTCAAATTGGTGACTAGGGCTACGTTGTTGATTCTGATTTCATTGTGCTCCACGCATCCCCTTCCAATGATTCAACCTTTGGAATTCTCACTGAACATAATCGGTGGTCCCTTGATCATTATTAGATATGTCAGCAGATCTCTTTCGCTGGTCATGCGAGCTGAGCATCCACTTTCGAGGATCCACAAATTCCCCTTCTTCTGAAGCTGATGTGCATGTATCTGATCCTACAAAATAATTATAGTTTAGGTCCCTGATCATCAACAGGTCCTGCAGAAAATCCGAATTAACTTTGGTTGTAGGAAGCTTCTCAGAGCTCTTCCCTACAACCTTCCTCTTCCTTGTAAGATAATGCATGGATTTTTTATGGGAGGATTGGAGTTGTACACATTTGTGTGTAGTCTACTTGGAAGTAAGCTTCCTTGCTGGACCTCGGAACACTAACACTAGTTCCGGACATGTGTGTGAACCATTTGGCTTCCTTGGAATGAATCTTCATCCATTTTTGGTTAGCCTTCCTAGCCCTTGAAAAAGAAATCTGATTAGGATCGGGACTCAAGTAGATGTTCCCCCTACTTGGATGAACCATTTTCTCATTTTGGGGATGAGAAAAAGGTCTCTGGTTAAAGAAGTAACCATGGGGTGTGTATGGTTGGCTTCATTGCATGCCTTGCTGGTGCACTCCTTGCTGGTGCGACCTTTGCTGACTGCTTTGCCAAACTGGTTGTGCTAGTTTGTATCCTATAAGCAGGATTCTGTTGATCAACCAATTTGCCAGGTCTTGCTGGTTTCCTTACAGCTTGCTATTTGGTCAGCTTGGGGTTGTTGGCAGACCAACATTTAACATTACCAACAAATGCTGGTGCATTTGTTGCTATTCCCCTTTTACCCTTCAACCATTTCTGATCACTGGACATGGCTCTAACATAAATAATTTTATTTTTGTCAGTAACAACGCTAGATAAAGATGTATGATTGCTCATTGCTAGTAAATTACTAGTTGGTGATGATGTTGTAATCACAAATTTTTGTATTTAAATGAATAAACAAAAAAGTTGGATACAATTCGAATTAATTTGGATCAAACAACAATTGTAGGTTCTATCGCTATTTCTCCTCTGATTCTCCTCTTCGAATTTGATGTTCGAGCGATCTTCGAAGTCTTCAAAGAGAATTTGGCCTCTTCGATCTTCAAAGTTCTTGATCTTCAAGTTTATAACGTTGATTTGGAGGGTTTTCACCTTATTTCCAAATCAAACGTCGTATTTGATGATGTTCTAGGAGATGTCGATCTTGGATCTTCTTTGGCTTGATCTTTGATCTTCCCTTCCAAGGACTTGATGGTTTGATAACGTTATTCGGGGACCAAAGGCCTTGATTCCGAATCAAACGCTAAATTCCTAAAATATAAATAAATTCATATTTAATTTCTTAAATCCACGTGGCGCGATTTAATTGGTCGTGAATTGTGTCTACAAATTGCCCCCTTGAGACTTGTCTTTGAACGATTTGAATCGGTTGAGATGAGTCTCAATCATTTCGATAGTTTATACTCATATCAAGGAGTTCTTTGGACTTGATTTGAATTTGTTAGATAGTTTATACTCATATCTAAGGAGTTCTTGAATTTAATTTGTAGATAGTTTATACTCATATCAAGGAGTTCTTGAATTTAATTTGTAGATAGTTTATACTCATATCAAGGAGTTTTTGGACTTGATTTGAATTTGTTAAATAGTTTATACTCGTATCTAAGGAGTTCTTGATTTTGACTTATAGATAGTTTATACTCGTATCAAGGAGTTCTTGGATTTTGACTTGAATTTATTAGATAGTTTATACTCTTATCTAGGGAGTTCTTAGATTTGACTCGAATTTTGATTTGAGGTTTTATCCAAGAATGAATTTGAATTTCTTTAAATCGAACCACTTCACCCCATTTTTTGCTTGCATATATGTGGGCTAACATAATCTTCAATTGACACTGGGCCAAAAATTAAGAAAATAATTATTATTCTTGGTCCAATTAAGTTTGGGTAAATATCCTAATATACTTAAATCAGCCCAATGCATTGTTGCTTCAAGCCCACTTTCGTTTAATATTGATTTCTCTCTTTTTACCTCGGGATGCGATTTTGTTTCTTCCCTATTGAGTCCAACCTGCAAATCTCGGTTCGTCTACCTTGAAGCTTGACGTCACACAAACCTATTTTGGTGTAATACTCAATCACCAAGACAAGCATCCAAAGCTCTTTCTTGATTCGAAGAGGATGCTCAAGAATTTTTATTTTTTTTTTTTTTGCTACTTGTAATTATTTGTTCTTATCCAAATGCTCCCACCTAAGCACATGAGGACAAGAGCCTCGGCCGGACAACCAACGACGCGCATTAATTCCTCTTCTGCAATCCATTAATGTGCTCTCTATCTTAAGCAAAATGAACACCGTTCTTTCTCGGAGCACAGGGCTTGGAAGCCATGCTTGTGTTAGAATCGCAGCTGATATGACTGGAAACCTGAAGCGATTTTTGTTTGTTAGTTCTTGGCTTGGAATCTTCTAGCTCGAAAGTTGATACCACAACAGGCACTTCTCACGATCCTAAGCTCTATAAATAGGGGGCTTAGTGCCATCATTTTAATCAGCCCTGCTCGCTGAAGGTTCAAGTGATTTGGCAACTAACGGCAGAAGCAAGTCAGCGAGGCTACGGCGGAGGCGGGCCAACGATGCAAGGCTGCTGCGGCGGAGATCCATGCGATGGGGACGGAGGCAGCGGACACCATGTGCGGCAGGTGGCTGCAGTGGTGGAGATCGACGCCCAGGAGCTGGCAGACTTCAGGTGACAGAGCTTTGATGAGCTGTTGAGGTGAGAAGTTGCGGCGAAGTAGGCGATGTAGTTCCAGATTCCGACAAGCACGTGGCCAGAGATGGCGTGACGATAGAAGGAGATGTGCAAGTGGAAGCGAGATGCCGCTCACTGAAGTTGTTTGCAACAATGGTGGTTTCAGAAGCGGTTGACGGAGACGGAGTTGTCTGAGGTGGTTGCAACAGTGCAGACTGCGGGAAAAGCGGCAGACGATATCGGGCGAAGCGGTGCAGCTTGGAGTTCCAGAGACAGAGGTATCTGGCTGTTGCGCGCAGACGGAGGTGCGACGGGTTAGGAGACGACTGGATTTAGGCGGTTTTCAGATGAAGGAATCTGGAGCCTACTTGCGAGTCAAGACGCTGCTATGGCGGTGGAACGGGAGGAGGCGAAGCTCGCATTCCTCGAGGAAGAGTGACCTGCGCCGGTGAAGCTGTGGCAGAGGGAGCAGACCAGTGAAGCGATGTCGCTGCGGTGGAGATCACGTGCAGCAGTATAGATCGATGTCTGAGGAGCCGACAGACTTCGGGTAATAGAGCTATGATGAATTGTTGAGGCGATAAGCTGCAGCGTTTATCCGAGAGTCGTCCCCTCGGCATTGTTGTGTGCGGAATGATGAAGGAAACAAACGGCTGAAGGTGATGTTGCGGCAAAGATGACGGGCAGCCCTGGCAGAACTGGGGGTGCTTTATTTGGGTGACCAAAACCCTAAATATGTAGAAACCAACTACAGAAAACCCTAATTTTGTGGACACGAGTAACCATTTCGGTAGTTTGACTACCGAATCATATGGATAAATTAATTAATCCACTAAGTACATAATGATTCGGAAGTTTGAGTGCCGAAACAAGGCACGAGCATCAATTCGGTAGTTAAACTACCGAATCAAATGCAACAATTGTGTTTCGGTACTCTAAGTGCCGAATCAAATGAAATAAAATTAATTCTATTTAATGTATTTTTCGAATTTATTTTTTTACTTAAATTATATATATTTAATTTCGATTTTTTACATATTTTTTGATTCGGTAGTTAAACTACCGAATCATTTCGTAAATAAAATTAATTCAATATTTAATGTATTTTTCGAATTTATT
>JAPKLW010004523.1:0-11419 GCA_026898455.1 Plectranthus barbatus
GAATTGAATAACAACTCGTGTTGTTAATCGTAGAATCAATTCCTACAGCTGTTATTATAATTAATCTGTTAGAAGTAGCAGTGATCAGACCGAGAGGAGATAAATCACTAATTAGTAATTTAGGTTTTAATTGCCCGACCAAGGAATTAATTCCACATTAACAGATTTTCCACCAAAATATCTTTTGTGGGTTTGAATATTTGTTTCTTGCATGTTGATCAGATTGGTAGATTTCCCTGGAATCTGTGCTTTTAAATATTTTAATTTTTACTCTTTATTTACTTGCTTTGAAAAACTCAAAACCTTTTTGAATTGATTTACCCAAACAAAAGATCTGAAAACCATATCCAGTACATGATTTCCCTTCATTGCACTATCCCTGTGGGTTCGACAACCTTCGGGTACTTATAAATTTATTTGTCCTATGCTATAATTTGTATGCAGATTTAGCATCGATCAAATTGGCGCCGTTGCCGGGGATAGTCAGACGACGAGTCGTTACTGAAAAGTTGAAGAACTTCTGGATTGGGTTGTATTTTCTAAATTTTTATTTTTTATTTTCGAGTTTAGTGTTATTTTCTCTATTTTTAGAGTCACTTCTGTTTTCCATTCGCGTGCGTTCTTTTTCTTAGTCGCATCTGTCTCGGCCGAGGTGAGTCTCACCACGGTCGAGACGTATTCTCTCATCCCGACCGAGTTGAGTTCTAAATTGGCCGAGACGAACCCTTTCATCCCGATCGAGATAAGTTTTATTACGGCCGAGACAGCTTGATTCCTTCATCGTTTTCTGTGCAGGTGCATGAACACGCGGAACAAAGGAAAGGCACTTGAACCTTTCATACCAGAAATCGAGGCAACCTGCAGGAACATCAGAAAGAGAGGAAAAAGATTGAATTTTGAGATGGAAGCAAATCCAGAAGCCCCACTGCAGAACATGACGCCGGAAGAGCAGAGGCAATTTGTAAATGAGGTGCAGCAACTGAGGGCGCAACTTCTTGCAGCCCAAGCTACCCAAGCCGAGCAAGCCGCAAGATTGGCGGAACTGAATGAAAGGCAAGTCATAGTGCCACAAAGGTCTATTCTAGACCGATTTTTACCACAGCAGGAAGAGGCAGGATTTAGGGTTAGCATCAATGCCAACAACTTCGAGCTGCGCACATGGCTGATATAGATGGTGCAGCAGAACCAGTTTGGGGGGAGAGCCGTAGAGGATCCGTATGCCCACCTCAACTTGTTCATCGAGGTGTGCGACACGATAAAGCAGAATGGAGTCCCCCAAGACGCCATCAGGATGCGCTCACTCAGAGACAAGGCTAGATCTTGGTATGCTGGGCTTGATAAAAGCCAAATTGGGACATAGGAGGAGCTGCGAGCAACATTCCTCACCAACTACTTCCCGCCGAGCCTGTTGTTGAAAAGGAAAGCTGCCATCACCTCATTCAAGCAGCTGTTCGATGAATCCCTGCATGAAGCTTGGAAGAGATATAAGGAGCTGCTGAGACTATGTCCTGGGCATGGAATTAACCTCGAAATGCAGGTCTGTCACTTCTACGAAGGCCTGACTCCGCACATGAAGCAGTTAGTCGATGCATCTTCTGGTGGGGTACCGATGAAGAAAAGTGGAGCAGAAAGTATGAGGCTTCTGGCAGACATGGCACTGAACAGCCACCAATGGCATACTGAGAGACAGATACCAGTCAAAGCCGTAGAAGCCAAGCCAGAGTTTGATGTGGTTGCTGAAGTGAAAAAGCTCCGGGAAGAGATTGAGAAGTTGGGGACTGCTAAAGTTGCAGATGTTGTAGAGCCGAGCATGGCTATTGTTCCGGTGGAAGCTGACTACATCAACCGAGGAGCTAGCAGTTCATCTGGAGCTGCGAATTCTGAGGTAAACTACATTGGGGGTGGTTATCACAATAACTACCGAGGTAATCAGGGGTATCACTATAACCATGGGCGATCTCACCCTGGTTTTTCCTATGCTAACCCCACTGCTGTAGAGCAACCTCCCCCTGGTTTTGATGTAGGTACTGGAGGCAAAATTGTGGAGAGAAAGAAGTCTGTGTTAGAGGAGACATTGGAGAAGTTTATCAAGAGCTCAGACAACAGATTTGGCAAGGTGGAGAACGAAGTCAAAGGGATGGCCACTCACATGCAATTAATGACGAAGCACCTGGAGATGATGGACACCCAATTGAGTCAGATTTCTGCCACCTTGGGAAATCAGCACAAGCCGGGGCAACTTCCGAGCATGACGGAAAGAAATCCAGCAAGGGAGAAGCCAGTCAATGCTATCTCGCTTCGATCTGGAAGGAGATATGAAGGCCCGAGCAACCTGGAAGGAAGATTGAACGAAGCAGAGGAGGAAATTCCCGCAGGAGACCCCTCTATTTTGGCCAAGATGGAGCCCATCCCGATCGCGGTAGAGGAAAGCAGACCGGCCGAGGTAGAGAGTGAATCGGCCGAGATAGAGCAGCCCAGCCTGGCCGAGACAAGCCAAATACGGCCGGGGCAGAAGCAGAGAAGGACGGCCAATATCGACGCATCTCGGTCGAAACAGAAGGCCAAGCAGGGCGAGAAAGAGAAGGAGAAAGAAGGAAGAAAAGCTGATCTGGTGCCTCCTATGCCCTTTCCACAGAGATTCGCGAAAAAGAGGGAAGATTCTAAGTTCAAAAATTTTGTTGAAAATCTTAAAAAAGTAAACATTAACATACCTCTTATTGAAGCTCTCAGGGAAATACCGGGATACACGAAGTTCCTTAGGAGGCTGATAAGCGAGAAGAAGCAGTTCGTGGAAAACGAAACTGTAAAGATTCATGAGGAATGCAGCCTACTTCTACAAAAGCAGATCCCGATCAAGAGATCAGACCCAGGCTGTTTCTCGATACCTATCGAGATTGGAGGAAAGGAGTTCCAAAATGTGTTGTGCGATACAGGGGCAAACATCAACCTGATGCCCTTGTCCATCTACAAGAAGTTGGAGATAGGGGAGATGAGAGCCACTACGATATCCCTGCAGATGGCAGACCGATCTGTGTCCAAGCCAAAAGGTATTGTAGAGGATGTACTTATTAGAGTTGGACATCTAATTTTTCCTGCAGACTTCTACTTGAACTTTTGATTCTTTCTTTTGTTGATTGAGGACAATCAATTGTTTAAGTTTAGGGGGGTTTGATACGCTCGTTTTTCTACTCACTCATCGCTTTGTTTTTCCTTTCTTTTATGCATTTTATTATATTTTCTTGAATAAACTGAGCATGAGTGTATATTAGAGGGTGTCATGCTTGTCATGGTGAGATTTCGCAGGTTTTAGGCTAAATCCAATGGAGAACCCGTACCAAAAGCAGCAGATGTTCAAAGGAACAGTCACTACTTCTTACACCGATGGAATCTGAGCTAATGGCGCATTTCATCTGAAAGATCTTTGAGTTAGCTTTCCAACGCAACTGGAATCGGATCAATCGGAGTTCGGATGTGAAAGTTATGGCCAAAACCGTGAGACTACACAGAAAGGTTGGAAGTGGCAAAACGTCTCTGTTTCGGCCGAAATCAAGCTATCTCGGCCGGGCCGCATTTTCCATCTCGGCCATGGCAAGAGCCATCTCGGCCGAGACAGACCTATTTGGGGCGAGATTCTCATGTATTTTGGGCGAGAATTGCTTGAGGAACAAGATATACATCAACATGGAAGCAATAAATCATACCTTCTGAAGATATAAATCCAAGACCTCAACCCTACTACTATATAAACTCATAATTAGCTCAGAATTCAGAAGCCTCTTTTTAGTTCTTTTCCCTTTACAGTTTTTTTTACTTCTTTATTTATTGTTTGCTTTAGAATTCCTTTTTACTTTTTGTTGAACCTTTACTTTTTAATGCACTCTTTATTTTTCCTCGCAATGTTTAATTTCAATATGTTAGGCTAGAACCCTAAACAGGTTCTAGGGTTTCTCCATCTGTGATGCTTGTTTAGATTTATTTATTCAAACCCTTGGTTTAAACTCTTTGATTTTATTTCAAATCTATTTTCAATTGAAGGATGGAGAGATGAAAATTGGAATAGGTTTTAGTTATTAATTGAAAGACTGAGAGGTGAAAATTGATAATATGAAGTGAGAGTTTAATACTTTTGATTATCTGTCCGACCAAGAAGATTTCAATTGTAGGAAAATCTAGATCTTTATGAAATTGATTAATTGGTGTATTTTGAGACCGAGAGGAGATAAATCACTAATTAGTAATTTAGGTTTTAATTGCCCGACCAAGGAATTAATTCCACATTAACAAATTTTCCACCAAAATATCTTTTGTGGGTTTGAATATTTGTTTCTTGCATGTTGATCAGATTGGTAGATTTCCCTAGAATCTGTGCTTTTTAATATTTGAATTTTTACTCTTTATTTACTTGCTTTGAAAAACTCAAAACCTTTTTGAATTGATTTACCCAAACAAAAGATCTGAAAACCATATCCAGTACATGATTTCCCTTCATTGCACTATCCCTGTGGGTTCGACAACCTTCGGGTACTTATAAATTTATTTGTCCTATGCTATAATTTGTATGCAAATTTAGCATGGATCATCCACGCAATTCGAGATAAAGCCACAGTTGGTCCAAATGATACAGAATAATCAGTTTGGGGGACACGCAACCAAAGATCCAAATGTGCATATATCCCAATTTTTGGAAATCACGGATACCATTAAGATCAACCAGGTTCCCCAAGACTTAATACGACTGCGGTTATTCTCATTTTCATTGAGAGATTTGGCGAGGCATTGGTTCGATGGATTGGAGAAGACAAATATTGCTACTTGGGAAGAATTGAGGGAAAAGTTCCTATTCAAGTTTTTCCACCGAGTTTGACCTTGAAGAGAAGGGCGGATATAACATCGTTCGGGCAAAGGTACGATGAGCCTCTCTATGAAGCTTGGGACCGGTTCCGAAAGCTTCTACGCAAGTGCCCACGCCATGGTCTTTCTAAGAGTCAACAAATTTTCCAATTCTATGGTGGCTTGAACTATGATACAAAGGTGATGATGGATGCTTCTTCGGGAGGAACATTTCTTGATCAAGAAGAAGAGGATGCTTGGAAAACAATTGAAAAAATGGCCGAAAATAGTTTTCAATGGCCAAGGGAACGGAAGGAGTATAGGCCGGTGAAGTCGGTCAACGATGCTTATGAGACGGAGAATTTTGAGGACCAACTCGCAGCTATGAAAAGGAAGTTAGATACCTTATCTACTTTGGGAAGTGGACGAGAGGAGATGATGATACTCAAGCACGACAATGCTTATTCAGAGAATGTCAATTTCGTCAATCAAAGGATGGGGTACAACAATCGCCCCCAATACAATCTTCAAGGAAACATGTATTATCATCCGTCCAACCGTTTTCACCCAAATTTCTCCTATTCAAATCCGAATAACGCTCTCAACCCTCCGATGCAATTGGAAGGAGGAGGGAGTAGTAGTCAAGGGGGATATTCAGGGGGAGGAAGTAGACATGTGAATCAATAGACGAGAAGGAATCCGAATGACCAGATTGATAAACGATTTGAGAAGTATGATGGGATGTTTTCGGAAATCCAGCTGCAAATTTCTTCAATTGCAAAACAATTAAGTGGCAAACATCAAGTTGGGAAATTTCCGAGCGACACGGAAACCATACAAAAGAAAGGTTGTAACATGATTGATGGTGAGAATAGGTTGAATGAGAGATTGGAGGTAATGACTCCAAAAGTGGAAATCAAGGAAGATGGAAAGGAGTTGAAAGAAGGGAGCATGGAAAATGAGAAAGAAGAACAAGTGGAGAAGGTGAATTTCTTTGATTATGTTAGGAAGGGAGATATAGAGATGCCTCTTCCGGATAAAATTGAACGTGTTCCTATGTTAAATGAACTTGTTGGAATTGAGGTCACTATGGATGGTGAATTACATGAATCGGGAGATCATGAATATGGGGAGAAGAATATAGATAGCAAAAATGAGGATACAGACGGATTTGTAATCGGTTGTCAAATTGGGGACGTGAAGGTTGAGAAAGCCTTGTGTGATTCCGGTGCTAGCGTGAACATCATTTCTTGGGACCTATACAAAGAATTGGAGGTTGGACACCTTAAACCCACAAATCAAGTTTTGCAACTTGCAAATCAAGCCCTCTTTTGTCCACGTGGAGTTGTTGAATATGTGCATGTGGATGTGTTGACATTCTCATTTCCCGGAGATTTTCTTGTGGTAGATATGAAAAATAAAGGTGACATTCAATTAATCTTTAGGAGGCATTTCTTACGTACGGCCGATGCACTCTTTGACATGGAACAAGGGGAGCTTACTTTCTGGTGTGGGGGAAAGGAAGTTGTTTTTGCCTTACCTCAAAAGAACTTGCATGAAGTTGAAGAGGGAAGAGTTGAGAGGAAGAAAAGATTGAAGAATGAGCTTGATCCGGGATTAGGCCTCAAGGAGTAAGAGGATGAAGAAAAAGATGATTCGAGAGATGTTGATGGAGATGAGCAAATACAAACAAAGAAAGCTAGAGTTGAGCCGGATTCACCACGTAGTGCACGGAGGAAGTTATTTTTTTCCAGAAGATGATGTCGTGCTTGATCGAGGTATAAGTTCCGAATCTGCACCTTGGGATCATGATTGACTTGAGGTATGGTCGTCGAGCTTTCGACGTTAAACAAGCACTTGTTGGGAGGCAACCCAACGTTTAAACTTTGTGTTTTTCATGTTATTGAATAATGTTGTTAGTGATTTAGGATTAATAATGTTGTTTGGTGTTTACAATTGAAGGATTCTTAGTTGTGTGTGGATTTGCAAGTCTAGCTAACATTGTGAGTGAAGAGTAGGAAGGATGGAAGGCCGAAGGTTCATGGAAATGTCGGAGAAAAGGCAGAAAATAGGGGAGGACAGAGCTGCTCGGCTGAGCGAGTGCTGGCTCGGCCGAGCTAAACCGAGGACCTGGACAGAGACTTCGCTCGCTCGAGCGGGTGCAGGCTCGGGCAAGCCATGGCGTGCCAGGGAGTGTGCGCGCGGACAGAGCCTCTGCTCGGTTGAGCCATCTAGCGCTCGACCGAGCCACATGCATATTTAAAGGCCCGACCGAACAATTGCTCGACCCATTTGCCAATCGGTCAAAATTTCTCTTTCCAAAACTTTTCTCATACTTTTGTGTATTCAACTGTTCTTATCTGACGTTCCAATTTCTCTCCAAACTTATCTTTTGCTCCTTATCCCCTACGTGTTTGCAGCTTTAATTTGTTGAACTATCATGGATAATAGGCATGGGCGTGGTTTC
This sequence comes from Plectranthus barbatus, assembly GCA_026898455.1. Lineage (NCBI taxonomy): Eukaryota > Viridiplantae > Streptophyta > Magnoliopsida > Lamiales > Lamiaceae > Plectranthus > Plectranthus barbatus. The sequence continues at coordinate 7,298 of JAPKLW010004523.1, forward strand.
TCTTCCTCTTTCTCCATTTGCAGGCCTGAGGGCTTTGATGACGATGAGTATGCAAAGTACATAACATTGACGCAAAGGTCAGTGGTTGGGACAACGTATCCATGTCAAGAGACCTTGGGAGCCTTAGACTTGAAAAAAGATGTTTGGAAGATGCTCAATCGAATGGGTTGGAAGAAGTTACTGCATGGGAGATGGCCATCGTTTGTGCGGGCAACAAGAGAATTCTTGGCCTCGGTCCAAGTCATATAGAGTGTGCATGGTACTCCGGTTCGGGTAATGTTCAAATGTGCGGGTCAGGCATTTTCTTTAAGTAGACAAGAGATTGATTTGATAATTGGGTGTTCCATTGCATCTGAGTATGTTTTTGATGAGCTTAATTCTCGGGCATTGTGGGAATCAATCTCTGGAGTCAGTATTTTGAGTGCTTCTGTGTGCAGTCTTGTCGGTCCGACCTGATTAAGAATCCTATCATTCGCTATTTTCATCTTATGTTAGAAGGTTGGTCGTGTAGTTTTCGTGGATTTGGTGCTGTTAGTGTGGCTGACTTTAAATTTCTGTTTGCATTGTTGCATGGGAAGCCTTTCTCTATTGGAGGATGGCTGATGGATAATTGGAGCAATACAATCGATGCTGGAAATTCAGTTATTTGTGGTGGTGGTTTAATATTTCCTATTCTTGAGGCTTGTGGATTAGACGTGTTTGGAGTATTTGCTCCAGGGTTGAGTCTTAACACCACTATTCTTGTCACTAAGGCTTTTCTGGTTCCTGATAAATCAGGTGTTTGTTATTTCTAGAAGTTTGAAGATTTTGGAATCGAGTTGCCTAATCATGCTTTAACTGAGATTGATGATCCAGCAGATAGGTCTAATTGGTTAATGAGTACTGAAGCTCATTTGGACATGACGCGATTGATTGCTGCTCGTTGCGAGGAAGTGATTATCATGCCGTGCTTACATTGTTGTTGTGATCGTCCTCCACAGGATGAGGAAGATTAGAGCCGTAGCAGCAGGATAGGGACGAGCAATGATGCACCGACTACCTTTTTACAAACTTAGTCTCACTTGACTAAGTTTGGGGGGAAGTGTCGGTAGTTGGTGCTCTGGTTCATTCTGTTCTCTATCTCCTTATCTTCATTATGCTTTCTAGATTAGTGTAGTTTAGTTGAATTTGGATACTTTGATTCGATTTGGTTGTACTATGATTTACCGCTATTTCACATTTGGATTTGAATGATGAATGTGGATGGTTTTTTGTTATGATGAATGGATGGATATTTTGGCAAGCTTGCATGTGATTAATTCTTTCTATTCGGTTGTGGTATGTGGATATGTGAATGGTTTGGAATGAATGGTGGAAATGGTTGATATTGTTGTATTCTTTGTTGATATTTGGTTTGTGGAAACTTTGGTGGAAATCAGAGCTTTATGTTGCCTTGTTTATGCTAAATTGTTGGTGGTGTTTGTGTTGATTTAATAGGTACAAATAAGGCATGGAGAGCAGTTTCATCGTGTGTGCCGATGGGTAATGCTTTCTATCGTTCCTTCTACCAATTAGATTCATTACGTTGTGTTTTGGAATGTAGATTGGTTTAGGATGTTGTGTGCTTTTGTGTGCGTGATGAACCCGAACTAGACTTGAGGTTTGAATCATGATTTACTTAGTGGAGTTTGATGTCTACTTTGACCAATGATAGGGCGGAATCTAGTTTTCGATGCATGTTTCAAGTTTAACTTTTGAATTGCCGAGTTTTGTGCGAGGTTAATGCCTAGGACTTGACAAAAGCCGTGAGTAGTTGAGCCTTGATATTGTCATATCTATTTCGATTGTGAGTGGCAAGGTTGAGAGCACAAGATCTAGAACTTGGATATATTCTCTATCTATTTGATATGGGTTTGGTAACTAAAAAATGATCTTAGGCCATCGATTCTTAGTCCTATCTTTCACTTCGGGAGTATAAGGTGGTTGATATTATGGTTTTGCCCTTCATACCCTTGATTGTCGTGATTGAGCTTAATGGTAAATTTTCTTCGAATTATTAGGACAAATTTTGGGGGAATGATTGTATGAGGGTGAATACGGAGATGAGAGTTGGGTTGGGAATTGTTTGAGCTGTGATTATTGAGGCAATGAATGTATTGAGTGTAGGATTGATTTGAATCCTAGAAAAAGGGGTACCAACAAAAATTTGGGTACCTAGAGAAAAAAGAAGAGCAAAAGAAAAAGAAAAGCACCATGAATGAAAAATAAGGGTGCTAGAAAAAGAGAATGAGAAAAGAAAGAAAAAGAAAAAGGAAGAAAGAAAAATTTGTGAGAATTGTGATTGAAAAGCCTCAATGTTAGAAGTGGATTGAAGAGAATAAGTTTGGGGGTTTTGGGATATGGAGAAGTTCGTCACTTTATCCCAAAACCACCTACCTTTTATTAAGCCACGTTATAACAAAAAACAAAGACCTTTGTGATTTTAGGAGCCAACTCGTTGTAGTATAGTGGTGAGAATTGTTTCAAGCCTATGGAAATTGTGCTCGATATCTTGTGAATGAGAGAATTCATCAAACCCCTAAACACGTAAGGGAGTGCTTTCATTTCTTTATCCAATGTTGATTAGTGGTTTTAGTCGTTAGCATTAATCGTGTCACAAAGTTAGGTGATAATCTCGTTTGACGATAGCATGCTAAGTTAGCTATGATGAGCTATGAGGTATTGCACGAGGTAGATTAATTACTCTATTTTGTTTTGATTGAGGACAATCAAAGGTTTAAGTTTGGGGGTTACGATACGTGCGTAAAATGACCCGTATTTTGATATGTGAACATGCTAGTTTGTGGCTATTTTACTCCCCTATCATATGTTTTTGTTATGTTTTGGTTGTGTTTTCGTGTTTTGTGTGTTTGACTTGTGTAGGACAGGTTTTTGGCATAAACAAGCATATTTGGTGGAGTTTGAGAGGAAAATCGCAAGGTTTCGGAGTTTGGAGAGCTCGACCGGCTGAGCGGGTGCAGGACCGGCCGAGCGGGGCTTTAGAGGGCTCGACCGGCCGAGCAAAAGTAGGACCGGCCGAGCGAAGTTATAGATGTGGGTTTAGAGAGCTCGACCGGTCGAGCGAAGGCAGGACCGGTCGAGTGAGTGCGACAGAGACTTGGCTCGGTCGAGCCAAGCCTTGCTCTACCGAGCCAAGTCAGTTTTTGGGTGGTTCTGGCGGTTATTGATGGCTCGGGCAAGCCGAACTTTGACCGGGCGATCCGAGGGCCTGATTGCTTGCCTATAAAAGGGGAAAGAGCAATTATTTGTAAAGACTTTTGACATTTTTCACATACGATAGCTAGATTTTTCACTAGATTCCATTTTTCCATTTCAATTCATCTTAGTCCTAGAGCATCTAGGAGTTTAATTCATCAACACTTGGAGGAGATTGAAGATTAAAAGTGGTGGATCAAGACAACCAAATCCAATTTGGGGAAGATTCTTTTCTCTACTTTCAATTTGTAATGACGATTATTGAATTCAAACTTGTATTTGTACAATTGAACGGTATGAAATTCTAATTCTACTTGGATGTTGATTTGGATGAAGATGCATGAGATTTAGGTTAGATTATTGTTTGTTTACCTTCCTCTTTGAGATTGAAGCATACTAGTGCATATTCCTATTCATCTAGATGTAGGTAGTCGCCAATTTAGATGATAATTGACACAATCATTGCAGCCAATATGCGGATAGGCGTGTCGCGATTAGTATGACTTCTTGTGTTCCTTGATCCAATCCCTGTGCGGAGATAGGGCATAGGGCGATGATTTACGTGCTTTTAGGAGTGGTCTAGAGTCCGATAACGTAGCAGTTTGAGGATTTTTCGTATTATCTATGGTTGGTTCACCGTGACTGGGGATTGACTAGTGTAGGGTAAGAGTTCATCCAATTAGGAATTAAAACATGTTTACATCGATGATTTGCCTAAGTTGATTGCATCCAAGTTCATGTCAACATCTTATCTTCCTATTTTGAGCATTTGTTTGTTTTGGTTTACCAAATTTGTGAAGTAATTGATTGAGTAAATGACAATTGATTGGTTGATTCATGCTAGTTAGCATAGGTTTACATAACTTGCCTAGGTGATAAATAACTACT
>JAPKLW010004523.1:11429-26648 GCA_026898455.1 Plectranthus barbatus
CTCAAGCACAACCTCCTGAGTATCAGTCAGCTGTGCGACAATGGTTAAATCGATCGAGGATTTTCACTAATTTATCTATTAGTTCTTTGACTGATTTTGTGATGTTTAGATCGTTTTCTTACTTATTTTTGTGCATGAATTAGATTTTGTACCTGGAATGCCGTGTTTGATAAATCATGCAGGTTTCTAGTCGAAAAACCGAAGGAAATCGAGGAAGAAGCAGAAGGCTACCTGACCGAGTTCAATGAGCATCGATCGAGGAGGAGTTGAAAGCCACTTCGACCGAGTAGGATTCTACTCGATTGAGGAGGAAGTCAAGGGCTACTCGATCGAGTGAGATGCTACTCGATCGAAGTCGATGCGGGATTCCTGATTCTTTTTGGATTTGGAAGATTGATTCATATCTAAATCCTAGTCCTGCTTGATATATCTTTCCACAACTATAAATATTGGTGAATTTCGAGATTATGAAGAGAAGTCAGAGTTAGAGAGAGAGAGAACAAGAAAGAGCAATTATTTTCTAGGGTTTTATGTTTTTGAAGACAAGCTTCTACGAGAAGGCTTCTTGGATTTTTAGTTTTATGCATTCCAGGTTGTATTTTTCCATGATGAATACTACTATGAACATGTGTAACTAAACTTCATCTCAGATTCTAGGGTTTCGAACTATCTATGTATGTATGTTTTGATTAATTGAATTATTTTCCCTTTCCCGTCGCAGTTTGTGAAATCTGTTCTTATTCTAAAATCTTGATTTGCTGATCACTTATTAGGATTTTCTAGTTGATTACTTGAGACGTAACTGTAATAGTTTTCAATCAAAAGAGATTTTCACAATATAATTTGATTTCTTGTCGTAACTGAAGGAGATTAATTGTAGGAATAAATCTGTAGACCTGTAGGAGTTAGTTGATTTATCTTGAGACCGAGAGGAGATAGGTAATTGACTAATCTACTTTGCGAATTGTCAGACCAAGAAGTTCGTAATACTTTTCTGATGTTTCATTGTGAAGAGGAATTAAACTTGGGAAATAATCAATTTATTCATACATACTATACTTGATAGGAAGAATTCCCTAGAATCTGTGCTTCTCTTATTACATTTTCAAAAGCTTATTAATTTTTTGTTTAATTTTCATTATCCAGTATTGCAATTTTCAAAACCAAAACCTTTATTTGAATTTCCTAATCAGTAATTTCAAGAACTAATGATTTAGTACTTCAGGGGTTTTCGTTACTTCTTCCCTGTGGGTTCGATAACCTCTGGGGTTATAAATTTATTTGGCCACTGTATTATAATTAATCTGTTAGAAATAGCAGTGATCAAATTGGCGCCGTTGCCGGGGAAGAATAGAATTAACCTTACTATTAAATCTGTGATTGAAATATCGCTTTAGGTTGTAAATTTCGTTTTTTCTGAATTAATTCGTAATTTTCGTTTATGACTTCGACTGAGGCAACGGAGACTCGATCGAGTAAGCTTCTGCAGCCTATTCGATCGAGTAATACGCTCCCTCGATCGAAGTGTGTGCATTTTTTTAGAATTTTAATTCGTATTTTAGTTTCAGTTTTATTTTCTCACTACCTCCTTTACTGTACAGGTAGTGCATGAGTACAAGAGCCAGAGGGAAAGATCCACTTTATTATTATCCAGACATTGAAGCTACTTGTAGAAAAATCCGAAGAAACAAGCGCATTCAGGAAGGTTCGAGTAGCCAAATAATGGAGGACAACGCACCACCACCTCCGCCGGTGCTAACTGCAGAGGAACAAGCAGTGCTTGTCCAAGAAATCCAAGCCATGAGAGCTCGGATCAAACAATATGAGCAAGAGAGGAACAATCCAAATGGAAGAGAGCTTCGACACAACCCGTTGTTCGAAGACAATCTTGATGACGGAGAGGACGACAATCAGGATCCGCCGGGAGAGTCTGACAATGATGAGGAGGAGGAAGAAGCCATGCAAAATAGGTATAAACCTCGGTTCAAGGAGACAGACTTCAGGACTGACATCAATGCCAATCACTTTGAGCTGAAAACTGCACTGGTACAGATGGTGCAACAGAATCAATTTGGAGGAAGAGCTACCGAGGATCCTTATGCACATTTGGACAAGTTCATTCTGGTCTGTAATACTGTAAAATTGGAGGAGTCAGCAAGAGTGCCATCCGAATGCGTCTGTTCGCATTCTCTCTGAGGGATAAGGCACAATCATGGTACACCACACTGGACAAAGGGAGCATAAGCACTTGGACTGAACTGAGGTCGAGTATCATTCGGCAAAGACGGAAAGAAATCATCAGGTTTGCTCAAAGGCCTGATGAAAGTTTCAGTGATGCATGGGAAAGATTCAAGGACTTGCTGAGAGCCTGTACTGGACATGGCTTTCCGTCAGGAGAACAAGCTAAGGCATTCTATGAAGGGCTCAACGATAAGACGACCAAACTGGTGGACACCACTCTTGGAGACACGATCATGACAAAGAGTGGAAAGAAAGCCATGGAATTCTTCCAAAAGATGGCCAATAACACTAAACGGTGGTCCTCAAGCCGAACTAGGCCTGTGAATGTCGTCGATAAAGTGGTGGAAAAAGCTGTGGAGAAAACTGCCAATCAATCAGATTTGGCGGCTGAACTGAAAAAACTCAAGGAAGATTTCGCCAGTTTGAAGCAGGAAAGAACAGTTGCTGTGGTTGATACTATGCAAGGGCAGAACGAGGAAAACAACGCTGATGTGAACTTTATCCAAAGAGGCGGTTACCACAATAATTACCAAGGAGGATTTCAGCAACACAATCAGCCCTATGCCTTCAACCATGCGAGGAATCATCCTGGATTCTCGTATGCAAATCCACAAGCTGCAAAACAGCCACCACCAGGGTTCGTCGTTCAGAATGGAGAAATAGTAGAGAAGAAGAAGCCAAATCTTGAGGAGATTTTGGCCAAATTCATGGAGAGTTCCACTGACATTGTGACAAAGCTGAAGCAGGAAATTTCCGGGGTAAACACAAAAGTCGATCAGATGCAAAAGCATGTGCAGATCATTGAAAATCAAGTCAGCCAGATCGCCGACACCCTAGGAACCAAGCATAAACCGGGGCAACTTCCAAGCAACACTCAAGTCAATCCCAAGAATCAGAATCAGAGGAATCAAGTGAATGCTATCACCTTGAGAAGAGGAAAGACTTATGAAGGACCTGGACAATCAGAAGAAGGCACCCGGGATGAAGAAGAAGCTGAAGAGGAGGCGGAAATCACGAGAGGCAAAACCACTTCAACCGAGGAAGCAGGCCCCTCGATCGAGGAACCCACAAAACGGACTTCGATCGAGGAAGATGTTACTCGATCGAATAAGCCTCCTCCACTGCCAATGAAGAAACCGCCTCTTCCGTATCCGCAGCGGTTTGCCAAAACCAAGATGAATGAAAGATATGCACGATTTCTGGAGACAATGAAGAAGGTGCATATTAATATTCCATTGGTGGAAGCCTTACAAGAGATGCCGGGTTACATCAAATTCCTGAAAGACATGGTTTCCCAGAAAAGACCGTTCTTGGAGCACGAGACGGTTAATCTATTTGAAGAATGCAGTGCAATCATTCAGAAGAAGATGCCAATCAAGAGGGAAGATCCGGGTTCTTTCACAATTGTATGTGTCATCGGAGGAGAAACTTTCGGGAAAGTTCTGTGTGATTCGGGAGCGTCAATCAATCTGATGCCACTTTCAATCTTCAAGCGGCTTAAGATCGGAAGCATCAAGCCCACGACAATATCACTGCAGATGGCTGACCGATCGGTTACTTACCCGAAAGGCATAGTTGAAGACGTGCTTGTTAAAGTCAAGGATTTCATAATCCCTACGGATTTTGTGGTGCTCGACATAGAGGAGGATCGGAATATTCCATTGATCCTTGGAAGACCTTATCTGAAAACCGGCGGGGCATTGATCGACATTCGAGACGGCAAGCTCACATTCCGAGTGAACAACGAGTCAGTGACGTTCTCAATCTACAAGGCAATGCAGAGGCACGATGATGGAAGTTATGCAGAGGAATGCCACATGATTAATTGCTTCAGTCCGGTAATGTCTTCGCCCTTCACTTGTCTGAAAAGTGAAGCAGATTTTCTGGAAAACTGCTTGCAAAACTCCCTCTCCTCTTCTGAAAGCTTGGATGAAGCGACTGAAGAGATTCTGAATTTAGTCATGCAACTGGATGTGTTTGAGGAAATCACCCGAGAAAAAGAACTCAAAAGAGAATCGCTGCCGAGCCGCTTCAGGAAGGCCAATTCGATCGAGGGACACGTCTCCTCGATCGAGGAAGAAGACTCAACCACTTCGATCGAGGGACATGCTTCCTCGATCGAAGTCGACTCTGAGCAGCCGAGTTTCAGCTCCACTCCACCTGTTCTGGACCTCAAAACATTGCCTTCACATCTCAGGTATGCATTTCTGGGTTCTAACAGCACTTACCCTGTTATCGTGTCTGCTTATCTTTCACAGGGAGAACTTGACAAGTTGCTGCGAGTTTTGCGAACCTACAAATCTGCCATTGGATGGACATTGGGAGACATTAGAGGAATCAGTCCCTCGCTGTGCATGCATAAGATCATTCTTGAAGAAGATGCAAAACCAAAGAGACAAGCACAAAGACGTCTGAACCCAATCATGCAAGAAGCCGTAAAAAAGGAAGTCCTCAAGCTACTTGATCATGGCATGATTTACCCAATCTCCGACAGCAAGTGGGTGAGTCCAACACAAGTGGTAGCCAAGAAAGGGGGAATGCAAATTGTGAAAAACGAGGATGGAGAGGAAGTAGCACAAAGACCGATCACGGGATGGCGAGTTTGCATGACTATCGAGCTTTAAACTCCGCCACGTGCAAGGATCATTATCCACTTCCATTCATTGATCAGATGCTTGATAGATTATCTGGTTATCCGTTTTACTGTTTTCTTGATGGCTACTCAGGTTATAATCAGATAGCTGTGGCACCAGAGGATCAACACAAGACGGCGTTCACCTGTCCATATGGTGTATTCGCCTACCGACGTATGCCATTTGGGCTATGCAATGCGCCGGCCACCTTCCAGAGATGCATGACGGCTATCTTCCACGATCTCATCGAAAAATCATGGAGGTATTTATGGATGATTTCTCAGTTTTTGGCAGTTCATTTGATGTTTGCTTGCAGAATTTAGCCACTGTGCTTGAGAGATGTGTCAAGACCAATCTATGCCTCAATTGGGAGAAGTGCCACTTCATGGTGAGAGAAGGAATTGTGTTGGGACATCGAGTGTCTGCCGAAGGATTGGAGGTTGATCAAGCCAAGGTGATAGCCATTGAGAAGATGCCGGCACCAACAAATGTCAAAGCCGTCCGAAGCTTCCTAGGTCATGCAGGATTCTATAGAAGGTTCATCAAAGACTTCTCAAAGGTATCCAGACCTCTATGCAATTTACTTGAGAAAGATGTATCCTTCGTCTTCGATGAAGACTGCCAGCGAGCTTTTGAAAAGCTGAAAGAAGCCTTGATTACCGCGCCAGTTTTGACTACACCTGATTGGGCGGAGCATTTACATTGATGTGCGACGCCAGTGACTATGCAGTCGGGGCTGCTCTAGGCCAAATAAAAGGAAAGCCCTTCCATGTGATTCAATACGCCAGCAAAAGTATGAATCCGGCTCAGTGGAACTACGCCACGACGGAGAAAGAGATGCTAGCGGTTGTGTACACGTTCGACAAGTTCCGGCCTTATCTGATAGGCTCCAAAACAATTGTCTACACCGACCACGCAGCAATCAAGTATCTGTTTGCAAAGCCTGATGCAAAGCCAAGACTGATGCGGTGGATTCTGCTGTTGCAAGAGTTTGACATTGAAATCAAGGACAGAAAGGGAAGTGAGAATGTCATTGCCGACCACCTGTCAAGGCTAGAACCGCCAGTCAAAGGGGACGATCAGCAATTAACAATCCGAGAAACATTCCATGACGAACAGGTCTATGCCATGAAAGACATGAAAGAGTTGTGCCAGTCCAAGACCCCGTAGTTTGCAGACTTCGCCAATTTCCTGGTAGGCGGTGTACTTCCTCCAGACTCCTCGCCCTATGCAAAGAAGAAATTTCTGCACGATGTCAGATTCTACTATTGGGAGGATCCTTACCTGTGGCGCAGATGTGCTGACGGCATCATTCGCCGTTGTGTTCCCCAGTCAGAGTGGCGCAAGATCTTCGAAGCATGCCACTCATCTCCAACCGGAGGACACCATTCAGCCAACCGGACGACCTTCAAGATTCTAGCAAGTGGGTTCTATTGGCCGTCTATCTACGAAGTCTGTCGAGGATGGATAACAGGTTGTGACCAATGCCAAAGAACCGGAAATATTTCGAGAAAGAATGAGATGCCGCAGACTCCAGTAATCGAAGTGGAAATATTTGATGTATGGGGGATCGACTTTATGAGACCATTCCCGAAGTCGCAAGGATTCACCTACATACTGCTGGCAGTCGACTATGTATCAAGATGGGTTGAGGCAATTTCGACAGTCACAAACGACTCCAAAGTCGTTATCAAATTCCTAAAGAAGCTGATGACAAGATTCGGAACGCCAAGAGCCTTGGTAAGTGATGGGGGATCTCATTTTTGTAACAAATGGCTTTCTTCTCTTCTTGCTAGGTACGGAGTAAAGCACCGCGTTACCACCCCATATCACCCCCAAGGGAATGGATTGACGGAACTGTCCAATAGAGAAGTCAAGCAGATCTTGGAGAAGACAATCAAGAAAGAAAGGATTGGGCGACAGTCCTCGATGATGCAGTTTGGGCATACCGCACCGCCTACAAGACACCAATTGGGACATCTCCATATCAGTTGGTTTTTGGAAAGTCTTGTCACCTTCCTGTCGAAATGGAGCACAAGGCGTGGAGAGCAGTAAAAGCAGTTAATTTGGATTGAAAGACAGCCGCAGAAGACCGTGCCATGTCACTCAATGAATTAGAAGATTTTCGGGATGAAGCCTATGAGAACAATATTATCTACAAGAATCGAGTGAAGAGATTTCATGACAAGAAGATCCGCTCGCATGTTTTCACTTCCGGTGATAAGGTTCTTCTCTTCAAATCCCGTCTTCGATTCATGCCCGGAAAGCTCCAATCAAAGTGGTCCGGACCATATACTATAATCTGCCAATTTATGAACGGAGTAGTCGAACTAGCCGGACAAGATGGTCAGACCTTCAAAGTGAATGGGCAAAACCTGAAACCGTACTACACCCCACTTCAGATCGAAGCAGTGGAGAAGTACTACTTGAATCGCCCGTAAACAAAAATCAGGTATTGTCGAGCTAGCGACAATAAACCAAACACTGGTTGGGAGGTAACCCAATGAGTTTTCAATTTTTTCGTTTTTCTTTCGAGTCAATTTGTTTCATTTTCTTTCAAAATTGTGTCAAAGTTCATTTGGGTTCAGAAATCGGCACCAATCGAAGGAGAAAAATTTCTTCCTCGACCGAGTATACGTCTATTCGATCGAAGAGCTAGCGAGGCTTATTCGACCGAGGAACATGTCTACTCGATCGAATAGGCCGCGGACGCTTACTTGATCGAGTGACATTCTACTCGATCGAATTAGCCAAAAAGGCTTATTCGATCGAGTAACCCGCTACTCGATCGAAGCGGCGTATTCTGGACGCGGACAGAGGCGGGTTTTAAACCCCCTCTCCTCATTTTTTCTTCACAAACACACACTCCTCACGAATTTTTTCTCCCCAACCCCCACTCCAACGAAAAATTTTCTTCCAAATCGTCAACATCAACCAAGGTACGAGTTCTAACACCTTCCTTGTCGATTATTTCGCATTCTTTGAACGATTTGAGCATGATTTTTGCCTAAATTTGACATTTGAGCCCTTGTTCTTATTTGATACTTTTGGTCGATTTCATTGCTTGTTTTGGTGATTAGTCGATATGGGTTGTAGTTTTCATCGATATTCTTGCTTATGGTTGAGTTGTGTTTCAAATTCATGGGATTTCTTTGTACGATTGTTTGGGGGAAAATTTGGACATGTTGATGATTTTCTAGCTTTATTATTTCTGGATGAAAATTTGCAAAATATGATGATAATAGGCTAGAATTGGGGGTGAATTGCATGAATATTGATTCAATTTTGAATGGGTACTTCAATTTCCTTGGAATTTTGCTTACATTCTCATTACCTGCATAATGAATTTTGGACTGAATGCTGTCAAAATTTTGAATTTTATTGCAGACTGAGAATGGATTTCCAACCAACTTTTACCCACCGAACCCATCAGAGGAGATATGAAAAATTCCTACGGGAGGATTTCGAGATCCAGCAAACACTCTATCCTTGCCCGGACACAATGCAGATGCTAGGAATTCGAGAGGACGTCACGAACCTCTTGGCGAGGATTGGATGGAGTGGATGGATGACAAGACGATGGCCCACTTATCCGGCCTTAGTCTTGGAGTTCCTAGCTTCACTCCAGGTTTTTGAAGTGGAGCCTGAAGCAGAGCCGACAACAATTGGGTTCCAACTGATGAACCAATATCACGAGATCCCGAGAAACGAACTGGAGCATATCTGGGGGGTCCACGAGGGCGGCGTTGGTGTGCCCCCTCCAAGCTTCGATAGTGCACGGTTCTGGTCCCAAATTTCTGCGGAGGCCAATCCCGATTTGAGACAGTTTGATTCTGGAAAGAACAAGGCCTCCTCCATTGACAACCGGTGTTCCGATACATCAACCGTTGCATGGGTGTGTCGATTTCCGGACGACATGAGAGTGGCAAGGTCAAGATTCCAGAACTATATGCACTCTATTGCATGCTCACAGCAAAGAAATACAGCATGGGTGCATTCGTCATGGACAGCTGGAGGAAGCAAATCAAGGCAAAGAAAGGCCACATCTGGAGCGGGGGATTGATCACCCCGATTGCTGAATTTTTGGGGATTGATCTGACACAGTTTGAGGCGATCGAGAATGAAGATCGAGGTGTGGGCACAACCACTTTGGTGCGGATGATGATGATCTCGCCGCGGGAGAGAGGATGGTCCCTGCGGATGTCCAATGGTGATCTGTTTCCACTGCCGAAGCAGCATCTCACACATGTCACCGACCATCACTTTCGGGACAACTGGTTGATGAGTACCCCCGCCCACATGCGATTGATGACCGGTGCTCATGGAGGTCCCGCCAGTTCTCGACTTCTGCACCGCCCACAGACCCGGCCCAACCAAAGCGATCTACAACCGTCTGTCCACCCGGATGAGGCGGAGGATGATGATGATGATGATGGCGACGAGCAGCACATTCTCGAGCAGGCTGGTGGACAGCCGCCACACCACTTCGCGGGAGAGTCTTCTTCTTCCGTGGTAGATTTGGCGACGATCTACCAGTACATGCAGCAGCAGGCCGCTCTTTCGGCCACTTTTCAGCAGGGTGTGATGACGAGGTTGGACAACCTCGCTGTTCAGATGCGGCAGCTTCTCCTTCATTCACAGCCCGCATCCACTTTGCAGCCGCAGCACTCCGATCGCCGAGTTCGCCGCCGCCGATTGCCAGACTGGACAGCCCTCTCCGATGTGCAGATGGAGGATCCTTCCGATGAGGAAGAAGAATGAGGTACCGTTTCTCTTTTTCCTTATCTAACTTTCAAACTTTTTCCCTCTTTCGAGTGAATAAGTTTGGGGGGATGATGATAGGAAAAGAGAAACGTTTGTTTGTTTTGTAATTTTTACTTGCTTTAATTTTTTCTTGCTTTTGTTGATTTTCAGTTTTTTTTTTTTTCTGTTGTTGTCTAAACTGTCACTTCTTATGTTTCAAATTTTAAACAATTGCTCTCTGCAAGGCTTTTTATTTGAAAAACTAGTATTCTTGAGCTCTTGGGTTTTGATACTTGTTTTAGGTAGATAGCTTGAGCATTGTTTAGGAGCTTTGAACATAGGACAGTGGGAACTATTTGATTATGTTGGTGTTGAAACTGCTTATTTATCTTTGCTTGAGCTGGGAATTATTGATTGATACTTGAGATAATTGCTGATTGAGAATAATGATCTATGTGATAGAGTAGCCGATGATAGGAGCAGTTTTGTTTGACATTTTGATCTTTGAAACTTAAATTCTTGCATGATAACTGTTCAAATTGGATAATTATTGAGGAGCAACAATTTTTCTACCTTGTGAGAACTTGTGCCAATTTTTCTTTCATTGTTGAGTGACAAAGTTTTGCAGATTTATTTTCTAGAATTTGACATATTTCTCTCTTGAGGTTGCATTAAGTGTGGTAATAGGGTGAAAATGATTTTAGGCATGTTCTTTCGCAGCCAATTCCCATACACTAACCTTAAACAATTTCCACTTGTAGCCCCTTTGAGCCTTGAATGAATTTTTCTTGATTAGAAGGGTTGATGAATTGATGATTGAGAATTTTTGGATTGTTTGGGAATGTGTTGAGAGGCCACATGAGGTCATGAGAAAAAGAAAGAGAAAAAGGGGGTTCTATAGAATTGAAAAAAAAAAATAGAAAAGAAAACTTTGATGAGAAAAAGAGACAAAATTGTCTATGTTGTTACAACTAATTGAGAGTAAATTCTTAGGAACCCTGGGAATGTTGAAAAGGGAAGAAAGAAAAAGAACAAGATTGTGTGTGAAAAAAAATTGGAGAGATGATGTGGTTATGATATGTTTGAGTTTTTGGGTTTGATTGAGAATTTTTGAGTCACTTAGCCAAAAATATCCTACCTTTTAGGTAAGCCACATTACAACCAAAACAAGACCTTTTTGATTCCCTGAAAAACCACACTAACAAGCAGTGGAGTGATGAGAAATTTGTCAAACCTATGGTAAAATAAACTGGAACTTTGATGGTGTGAATTTCAAAACCTTTTGCTTGAGAGATGAGTGCAAACACTTTCCGGTGAGGTTTCTCCTTGATAATTTACCAATAAGAATTTGTTTGGATTGCATGATTTTTGTGGATGAGTGAAATTTGGATTATGAATCATGCTTGTGAGGCATTGCAAACTTGTATCTGCATTTGATTATAATTCTTTTTCTGTGGATTAATCGAGGACGATTAATGGTTCAAGTTTGGGGGAGTTGATAAGTTAGGATTTTCACTAACTTATCTATTAGTTCTTTGACTGATTTTGTGATGTTTAGATCGTTTTCTTACTTATTTTTGTGCATGAATAAGATTTTGTACCTGGAATGCCGTGTTTGATAAATCATGCAGGTTTCTAGTCGAAAAACCGAAGGAAATTGAGGAAGAAGCAAAAGGCTACTCGACCGAGTTCAATGAGCATCGATCGAGGAGGAGTTTAAAGCCACTTCGACCGAGTAGGATTCTACTCGATCGAGGAGGAAGTCAAGGGCTACTCGATCGAGTGAGATGCTACTCGATCAAAGTCGACGCGGGATTCCTGATTCTTTTTGGATTTGGAATATTGATTCATATCTAAATCCTAGTCCTGCTTGATATATCTTTCCACAACTATAAATATTGGTGAATTTCGAGATTATGAAGAGAAGTCAGAGTTAGAGAGAGAGAGAACAAGAAAGAGCAATTATTTTCTAGGGTTTTATGTTTTTGAATACAAGCTTCTACGAGAAGGCTTCTTGGATTTTTAGTTTTATGCATTCCAGGTTGTATTTTTCCATGATGAATACTACTATGAACATGTGTAACTAAACTTCATCTCAGATTCTAGGGTTTCGAACTATCTATGTATGTATGTTTTGATAAATTGAATTATTTTCCCTTTCCCATCGCAGTTTGTGAAATCTGTTCTTATTATAAAATCTTGATTTGCTGATCACTTATTAGGATTTTCTAGTTGATTACTTGAGACGTAACTGTAATAGTTTTCAATCGAAAGAGATTTTCACAATATAATTTGATTTCTTGTCGTAACTGAAGGAGATTAATTGTAGGAATAAATCTGTAGATCTGTAGGAGTTAGTTGATTTATCTTGAGACCGAGAGGAGATAGGTAATTGACTAATCTACTTTTCGAATTGTCAGACCAAGAAGTTCGTAATACTTTTCTGATGTTTCACTGTGAAGAGGAATTAAACTTGGGAAATAATCAATTTATTCATACATACTATACTTGATAGGAAGAATTCCCTAGAATCTGTGCTTCTCTTATTAGATTTTCAAAAGCTTTTTAATTTTTCGTTTAATTTTCATTATCCAGTATTGCAATTTTCAAAACCAAAACCTTTATTTGAATTTCCTAATCAGTAATTTCAAGAACTAATGATTTAGTACTTCAGGGTTTTTCGTTACTTCTTCCCTGTGGGTTCGATAACCTCTGGGTTTATAAATTTATTTGGCCACTGTATTAAAATTAATCTGTTAGAAATAGCAGTGATCACCTACTTTCACAGGCATTGTGAAAGAAGAAGACATTGACTATACCTACCCCTTCAACCAACTTGTCAAATTAAATAAGAAGCCCACCCAACACCTTCTCACAAATGCGCAAATCCGGACTGCCCAAGTCCAAAAGGAGAAGATTCTGAACGAGAAACTGGCGGAGAAGCATTACGGGCCAGAGTTGATGGAGATGATAGACAGGGAACAGCTATGACCGTATCTGACGGTTGCTCCCAAGGTCTTCCATCCGCATATGGTTGCCGAGTTCTTCGCTCGCGCAGTCATTGCTTTAACTTAGATTGATGATCCAGCAGATAGGTCTAATTGGTTAATGAGTACTGAAGCTCATTTGGACATGACACAATTGATTGCTGCTCGTTACGAGGAAGTGATTATCATGCCGTGCTTACGTTGTTGTTGTGATCGTCCTCCACAGGATGAGGAAGATTAGAGCCGTAGCAGCAGGATAGGGACGAGCAATGATGCACCGACTACCTTTTTACAAACTTAGTCTCACTTGACTAAGTTTGGGGGGAAGTGTCGGTAGTTGGTGCTCTGGTTCATTCTGTTCTCTATCTCCTTATCTTCATTATGCTTTCTAGATTAGTGTAGTTTAGTTGAATTTGGATACTTTGATTCGATTTGGTTGTACTATGATTTTCCGCTATTTCACATTTGGATTTGAATGATGAATGTGGATGGTTTTTGTTATGATGAATGGATGGATATTTTGGCAAGCTTGCATGTGATTAATTCTTTCTATTCGGTTGTGGTGTGTGGATATGTGAATGGTGGAAATGGTTGATATTGATGTATTCTTTGTTGATATTTGGTTTGTGGAAACTTTGGTGGAAATCAGAGCTTTATGTTGCCTTGTTTATGCTAAATTGTTGGTGGTGTTTGTGTTGATTTAATAGGTACAAATAAGGCATGGAGAGTAGTTTGATCGTGTGTGCCGATGGGTAATGCTTTCTATCGTTCCTTCTACCAATTAGATTCATTACGTTGTGTTTTGGAATGTAGATTGTGTTTAGGATGTTGTGTGCTTTTGTGTGCGTGATGAACCCGAACTAGACTTGAGGTTTGAATCATGATTTACTTAGTGGAGTTTGATGTCTTCTTTGACCAATGATAGGGCGAAATCTAGTTTTCGATGCATGTTTCAAGTTTAACTTTTGAATTGCCGAGTTTTGTGCGAGGTTAATGCCTAGGACTTGACAAAAGCAGTGAGTAGTTGAGCCTTGATATTGTCATATCTATTTCGATTGTGAGTGGCAAGGTTGAGAGCACAAGATCTACAACTTGGATATATTCTCTATCTATTTGATATGGGTTTGGTAACTAAAAAATGATCTTAGGCCATCGATTCTTAGTCCTATCTTTCACTTCGGGAGTATAAGGTGGTTGATATTATGGTTTTGCCCTTCATACCCTTGATTGCCGTGATTGAGCTTAATGGTAAATTTTCTTCGAATTATTAGGACAAATTTTGGGGGAATGAGTGTATGAGGGTGAATACGGAGATGAGAGTTGGGTTGGGAATTGTTTGAGCTGTGATTATTGAGGCAATGAATGTATTGAGTGTAGGATTGATTTGAATCCTAGAAAAAGGGGTACCAATAAAAATTTGGGTACCTAGAGAAAAAAAAAGATCAAAAGAAAAAGAAAAGCACCATGAATGAAAAATAAGGGTGCTAGAAAAAGAGATGAGAAAAGAAAGAAAAAAAAAAGGAAAAAAGAAAAATTTGTGAGAATTGTGATTGAAAAGCCTCAATGTTAGAAGTGGATTGAAGAGAATAAGTTTGGGGGTTTTGGGATATGGAGAAGTTCGTCACTTTATCCCAAAACCACCTACCTTTTAGTAAGCCACGTTATAACAAAAAACAAAGACCTTTGTGATTTTAGGAGCCAACTCGTTGTAGTATAGTGGTGAGAATTGTTTCAAGCCTATGGAAATTGTGCTCGATATCTTGTGAATGAGAGAATTCATCAAACCCCTAAACACGTAAGGGAGTGCTTTCATTTCTTTATCCAATGTTGATTAGTGGTTTTAGTCGTTAGCATTAATCGTGTCACAAAGTTAGGTGATAATCTCGTTTGACGCTAGCATGCTAAGTTAGCTATGATGAGCTATGAGGTATTGCACGAGGTAGATTAATTACTCTATTTTGTTTTGATTGAGGACAATCAAAGGTTTAAGTTTGGGGGTTACGATACGTGCGTAAAATGACCCGTATTTTGATATGTGAACATGCTTGTTTGTGGCTATTTTACTCCCGTATCATATGTTTTTGTTATGTTTTGGTTGTGTTTTCGTGTTTTGTGTGTTTGACTTGTGTAGGACAGGTTTTTGGCATAAACAAGCATATTTGGTGGAGTTTTAGAGGAAAATCGCAAGGTTTCGGAGTTTGGAGAGCTCGACCGGTTGAGCGGGTGCAGGACCGGCCGAGCGGGGCTTTAGAGGGCTCAACCGGCCGAGCAAAAGTAGGACCGGCTGAGCAAAGTTATAGATGTGGGTTTAGAGAGCTCGACCGGTCGAGCGAAGGCAGGACCGATCGAGTGAGTGCGACAGAGACTTGGCTCGGTCGAGCCAAGCCTTGCTCGACCGAGCCAAGTCAGTTTTTGGGTGGTTCTGGCGGTTATTGATGGCTCGGGCAAGCCGAACTTTGACCGGGCGATCCGAGGGCCTGATTGCTTGCCTATAAAAGGGGAAAGAGCAGTTATTTGTAAAGACTTTTGACATTTTTCACATACGATAGCTAGATTTTTCACTAGATTCCATTTTTCCATTTCAATTCATCTTAGTCCTAGAGCATCTAGGAGTT
>JAPKLW010004524.1:0-26636 GCA_026898455.1 Plectranthus barbatus
GAGGGTCGGTGATGCAAATGACCTTGCTGAGACCTTACACTCAATCTCCCTGAGTGGATCTAGCAAAAATCAAGGGGGAATTCCGACTGGAATCTTTGAGCCAGAAGACAACGATGAACCAGCTGGAATGGAGGTACCAGCTGATACTGACAACGTTGGTGAAGGTTCAGGAAGTCAGTCAGACAGTGGAGCTGATGAAGAAGTTCCGACTGGTGAAGGTCAACCACCAGTTGCAATTCCAGTTCCGACTGGTGAAGGTCAACCGCCAGTTGCAATTCCAGCTCCGACTGGTGAAAATGTGGAAGCACCAGTCGTCAGGACAGATGAATCTATTTCACAGCCGGCACCAGCAGTCGCTGGTCCTCCCAAATGGCTGAGGGATCACCCATCCGATGCTATTCTCGGTGATCCGGAAGGTTCAGTCCAGACTCGACACGGCAGTGCGCTCCTAAGTTGTTTTATTTCTCAAATGGAACCTACTTCCATAGGAGTTGCGCTAGGATCTGCTGATTGGATTAATGCCATGCAAGAAGAGCTTGCTGAATTCACTCGCAACAATGTTTGGGACTTGGTGGAGAGACCATCACATCAATCAGTGATTGGCACCAAGTGGGTTTTCAAGAACAAGCGAGATGAGAATGGCACCGTGGTCAGAAACAAAGCTCGTTTAGTCGCCAAAGGTTACAGGCAGTGTGAAGGCATCGACTTTGATGAGACCTTTGCACCGGTTGCAAGAATGGAGGCGATACGGCTGTTCCTTGCGTATGCAGCGTATCACGGCTTCACAGTATTCCAGATGGACGTGAAGAGCGCCTTCCTGAATGGCGAGCTAAAGGAGGAGGTTTATGTCGAGCAACCTCCAGGCTTTGAGATTGGCACCAAGGTGTACAAGCTGAGAAAGGCCCTGTATGGATTGAAACAGGCGCCCAGGGCTTGGTACGAAACGCTGTCACAATTCCTCACCAGCAATGGATTTCGGAAAGGGAAGATTGATAGGACTCTCTTTCTTCTCAAGGATGGTGGTGACATGCTAATGGTGCAGATCTATGTAGATGACATCATATTCGGATCAAGGAATATAACTCTCTGCGAGAAGTTTTCTCAACTGATGCAGACATCATTTCAGATGAGTATGATGGGCAAGTTAACATACTTTCTCGGACTCCAGGTCCAGCAGTCAGCTAATGGAATTTTTATCAGCCAGCGGAAGTATACGAAGGAGTTAATTCAGAAGTATTGCCCAGAGAAAACTAAGTCCCTCAGAATACCTATGAGCACCAGCTGTCAGATATTTCTCGATGAACAAGGTGAATCAGTTGATCCTACCGTTTACCGAGGAATTATTGGATCACTTCTCTATCTCACAGCCAGCAGACCCGACATCTCGTACTCAGTCGGAGTGTGTGCCAGATTTCAAGCCAATCCGAAACGGTCACACATGGAAGCTGCCAAAAGGATAGTGAAATATCTGAAGGGGACTGAATCTCTTGGAATATGGTATCCCAAAAATGATGAGCTTACACTCATTGGATATTCAGATTCAGATTTTGCTGGATGCCGTATAGATCGAAAGAGTACCAGTGGTACGTGTCAATTTCTAGGACACAAGCTAATCAGTTGGTTTAGCAAGAAGCAGCACTCAGTTGCTACATCTACCACTGAAGCTGAATATGTTGCCGCTGCCAGTTGCTGTGCTCAAATTATTTGGATCAAGCAACAACTGGAGGATTATGAAGTGGACACTGGCTGTGTTCCAATCTATTGCGACAACAACAGCGCTATGTGCATCACGAAGAATCCGGTTCATCATTCTAGAACCAAGCACGTAGATATTCGACATCACTTCATACGTGATCATGTCGAGAAGAAGGATGTCAGCGTGGACTACATCAGAACTGAAGATCAACTGGCTGACATCTTCACCAAACCCCTTCCAGAAGCAAGATTCAAGGAGTTGTGCATCAAACTCGGTCTTATGGAGATTGATGTGAGCCCCAATGATGAGGAAGAATGAGTCCCAGCTCTCATTCTGTTCTTGATCTTCTGAAGGACGCTGATTACGACTAAGTCCAAGCTCTTAGTTGTTTTTATTTAAGTGGTATCTCAAACTCACTGATGGTTCCTACTGGCGGAACTTATCTCTTAATTATCAAAGGAAATGAGTCCCAGCTCTCATTCCGGAGTTGCCAGCACAAACCATCAGTTGAAGCGAAATTGGGTCCCAGCTCCCAATTTCAAGCGATGATGAGGAGTGGATTTCTTGAAGAGAAGATTATGCGGAATGAATTGAGTCCAAGCTCTCAATTCTTTCAATCTTTCAAGTTGTCAGCAGACAACTGGCGAATTTCCTACGACTGATGACATTGAGTCCCAGCTCTCAATTTATCCAAGTACTCGGGAGCCAGTCGTAAGTACCAGTTGTCAACTGGTAAGGAGGCCATGCTGACAGGGGGAAGTGTGCGACTGGTATATGCTACTGATGACCAGTTATGCCAGCTGTCGCAGAAAAGGCGGGATCGTTCAAATCCAAGTAGCGTGTACAGTCCTCAGAATTTAATGCGGCATTTAATGCCACATTTAATGTGCACAGTGTCTGCGCAGTCCGATGCTTGGATGCCACCAATCGGCGTGTGCCATGTCAGCTCCACGTCGTGGCGCCCGTCAGCACAACCGCGCACGTCACCACAGGGAACCGGGCCTGCTGATGACCGTCGATCCTCGCGTGCTGAGCGTTGATCCTGGACGTCTGATCCTGCATGGCCCGAGTATAATTACCCGATCACTTCCTTCGGGTTAACCTTTATGTTTCCCTACTTTCAGAACCCTAATATCTTTCAAAATTCTCTCATCTTCCCTTGAGCTTTTCTGAACCTTGAATCTTTCTGAAGTCATGGCATCATCTTCTCAACCTCCAGCTGATAACCCTCCATCTACATCTACATCATCCTCGTCTGGTTCACCAGACCTACCAGTCGCTGAAGCTCATATGCCTACGTATACTGGCATAGTGAAGATCGAAGATATCGATTACACCTATCCGTTCGCCCGATTGGTTCAGTTGAACAGGCCGGCGACCAGGCGACAGCTCTCTAACGCGCAGATTAGGACTGCACAGGTTCAGAAGGAGAAGATTCTGAACGCGAAGCTAGCCCTAAAGCATCATGGGCCGGAGCTGATGGAGATGGTCAACCACGAGCAGCTCCGCCATTACTTGACGGCGAAACCCGAAACTTTCCATCCACACATGGTAGCCGAGTTCTACGCTCGGGCCGTGATAGCTGACGGCAGGAAGTCTTTCACAACTTCCGTTTTTGGTCACCTGATCACCGTCACCGCCGAATACCTCGCCGATCTGTTCGGGCTGAGGAATGAAGGTATGGAGATAGCCTCGTATTATCAGAATAATACAGACGAGTTCAGGAGGAGATGGGCGGAGTGGAAGAAGGCGGAGGTGACTGAGTTCCGTACTGGAATGAGGAAGTCAGAAATGGAAGAATATTGGCAGATGGTATGCGACATTGTGGTGCGCATGCTGCAATGTGAGGTCGGATCGTACGCCGATCTGAGCCTGCGCAAGTTTTCAGTGATGTGTGCGCTTGTCGACGGGGTTGAGGGCAACTGGGCTGAATTCTTCTTCGGCCGGTTGCTGGAAAATGTAGACACAAACATCACTATTCCCATTAACGGCAGGTTTACTCACGCCGTATCCTTCGGGCTGAGGATCAGCCACATCCTGGAGATGGAATTGGGTGATGGCGTGGATCAGGGGGAACAGCTGGTTGGTTCTGATTTCATACCAGCCACGAAGGTGAAGCTGCCTCGCCCAGATTACAAGAAGCCACGCAGGCTGAAAGGGAAGTCAGCAGTGGACCCTGCTGAGGTCGTTTCTGAGGAGGACTCAGAAGACCTGGGGGAGCAAGTGCCAGCTGTGGCTCTCCCACTGACCGATGAGGCTAGGGCTGAGCTGAAGAGAAAGCGCGAGCTCGAGTCCCTATTTGTCACCATGGAAGGCGCGGTGGCTGAGGCGACTGGTATCCACCCACGGGACGTACAACTTGTACCAGTCACCAAGAAGCCATCCCGCAAGAAGCCTAAGACTCACCAGTACCAGCAGCCTCCGCAAGCTGCTGCTTATGAACCAGCATCCGGGAAAATCTCGATACCAGTCAAGAAGTCCGTTCTTGGACTGACTGAGGAGGAGACCATAGAAAGGATGACCCGGAAGCGAAAGAGGGTTCAGACCAAAGCTCAGAAACTGGTGGAGCAAGCAAAGAAGGAGCAACAAGCCTCCATAGTAAGGAAGAAACAGGCCCAGGCAAGGTTGAAGGCCTTGGCCGACCAGCGAAGAAGAGAGGCTGAGCTGGCAGCCCGCGATGAAGCCTTTGCAAAGGTGCAGGCTGAGCATGAGGCCAGACGTCAGGCGCAACTGGCGGAGCAGGTGCACCAGGTGGCTAAAGGCAAATGGGAAGTTGCCCCAACTACAAGTGCAAGGCCACCAGCACCAGCTCCAGGCGAGATCTTATCCGATGAATCCTTTACTCGCCTGCTGGTGATGGGCGCTGAAGAGGATGTACTATCCCTTGTGGATAAGTACCAAGAGGAGGAGGTCGCTGAAGTCCCTCCACCCGCGCAAGGGGGTGGTGGAGGTGAAGAAGACCCACTGGCCGCGCACGGGGGTGCCAGTGGAGGAGTTGAGGAGCGGGCGACCACCCTGAAAAAACTGGCGAGTTCTTCGGACATGAGCTCAGATTCTGAGGATGCAGAGGAGCCAAGGGCTGAGGAGCCGGAGCAGGCAGCAGCTGAGGAGGTGATACATTACTCCATGGTGCAGAGGATGGAGCCAAGGGATCTGTTCCCAGACCTTGATGATAAGGCTCGTCGTCCTGCCAGTCGCCCCCGATCTACAGATGCCTCGACATCAACTTCCGGGCGACCAGCAGCATCCTCTACATCACCAGCTAGGCGTGCACGTACTGAAAGGCGACCTTACATGCTCTGCATCCAAGAGCATCAACTGATTGACGAGGATGCCTTCCAGTCGCGAGTGACAGGGGTACACCGGTGGGAGCACCGCGGGGACATGGCGTTTCTAAATTCACGAGTGCCTGAGCCTTCAGCATTCAACATCATCCCCTTCAGCGGACTCCCCCACCAGTCGGTATATGCCTCAAGAATTTTTGACTGGTGCCTGCCCCTGCAGCCAGTGGAATACTTCAATTCCACTCTCTACGAGTATGCTGAAAACATCACGGCGGAGGTGGAGAATGCCGTCAATGACAAAATGATATCCAGCTACCGAAGACTCTGGAGGGTGGATCCGGAACTATGTCTGGAGTTCCGGAGGTGGAGGATTTTTGATCGATGCGAGCGCCTAATGACAGTGGAGAAGTGGGCGGTCCTCTATGCCAGGCTGGGTCTTGGCTACTGGAGAGCGGAGGAGGAGTGGGCTCATGCCTTCATGGGCACTGATCCTGAATGCCCCCAGCAGCTGTCTACAAGGAGGATCAAGCGCCGCTTGCTGAAAATCGCTGAGTATAGGCAGCTGACTGGAAGCTCCGGCCTCCCACCACTGAAAAAGATCAAGTTACCTTTCCTCCAGTTTCGAGTCACCAGTCGGGGGTACCAGCTGACGTACGCACTCCGTCGCCTCAAAGTGCTGGTTACCCTCCCGAGGATCCCTCCCTACCATGCTATATTGTTCGACATGGCTGCCTGCGCTCTGCTGGTAGACCACTTAGTAGAGGAGGATCCCTCTCGTGGTTGGTGGCTGACCCTTGCCGTCCCTCCTGTTCCTATTATCTCGGGCGATCTCGTCCCTGCTCACATGGACTGGCAAGTGGTGGAATTCACAGCCCCAACAGTTGTTTCTGAACAAGTCCAGCCAGCTCCAGCAGCAGTGCCAGTGGTGGAATCAGCTGAGGTACCAGCAGTCGAGGTACCAGCGGAGGAACCAGCTGCAGCTGCAGTGCCAGCGGAGGAGCCAGCCCCAATGGCCGAATCAGCTGAATCCGAACCAGCAATGGCTCCTTCCGCAACTGATGTACCTTCCTCTTCCCTGGAAGTATCAGCGCAGCCAATCTCCGAGATCCATCCTCCTGCGCAACTCATTGCCTTAATTGATGCCAGGCTGGATCAACGATTTTCCTCCTTCCGGACCGAAATTGCTCAACAGATGGAGTCTGTAACCGCTGGAGTGTCCTCCTTTTTGGCGGGGATCCAAGAGGGGGAAAGTACGTGAGCACGTGCTGAGGCAGAGAGAGCTCGTCTTGCTGAAGAGGAGAGGAGAATTGCTGCTGAGGAAAGGGAGAAGAGCAGACAAGATATGGCAGCGCTCACTGAGATCCTGAGGTCGCTCACAAGCAGAACTCAATCACCAGGATCATCTTCTCAGCCATAATCTTGTTTCTTCATTTTGTTGTAAGTATTTGTATCTCTAGACTAGTCAGTTTGCTATCCTGTACTTGTAACTGCAACATATTAAATGGATTGATTACTGACAAGTTGATGACAATTCCTCATTGTCCAACAAATTGTCTAAGTAATTACTTACCAGCTGAACTTACACTTCCAGTGTAATCAGCACCAGCACTCGTATCACACACTTTAAATCTTCTTGCTCTGATCTCAATTTTCATATTTTGAACGAGCAATATCTCTCCTGGTTTGAGGGGGAAGATTTTAGTTAGAGCTGATGTGAGGAAGTAGTTTCATGGGTTTAGATCTGATAGGTTAATTTTGTAAAACCCTGAAATACTTTGTAACTTTCCTCATCAGCTGAGTGCTCGCTGGTTAGGCTTTGATCGCACCAAAAAGGGGGAAATTATTGGGAAATTTGGCTAAGTTTCCTTTCCCCAGTAGCTACTTGTTTAGATTCTAGTTTTGGTGTTTTGGTGGATCAAATCCCAAGTCCTACCAGCGTCAGTTTGTCTCTAGAATAGCTCTAGTCTCAAATGTAAAGTCCTGTTTAGGTCTTTTGAGTTGTAAAGTCGCAGCTGATCAAGACTTATGCTGGCTACTGTTCACCAGCATGAGACGTACTTACCAGTTGAGAGAAGTCTCACCAGCAAGCGACTGACAAGACTCATGCTGACACTGTTCATCAGCATGAGAAAGAGCTCACGACTGGCTACTGTTCACCAGTTGGGAAGGTTTTCATCAGCACGCGGCTGACAAACCTTACCAGCAGAATAGGTGTTCTCACTGACTTTGTTCACCAGCGGTGAAGTCACCAGTCATGGGAGATTCCAAGAGTTAACATCCAGACAAATTGGTAGACTTAGATTGTGCCAACGCAAGTCACCAGCAGAGACTGCCAGCACAAGATCACCAGTATGTTCTGCCAGTCGGATGTTACCAGCAGAATTCAAGATTCGCTCTCCCAGAGTCTTAGAGACAAAAAGAAGATTCGTCTGAGGAATAAACTGACAAAGTATGACTTTAAGGGAGGATACCTTAAAGTCTATCAGTTCAAGACACCAGTTCCGATTCCTCGTACTGACGAATAGTGCCGTTCTGACATAAAGAGATCAATGTCAGATAAAGCGGTCTTAGGTATGGCCTTTCTCCGGAAAAGCATACCTGCCACCGTCAGAAGGACATCCGAGGTCTGACACCTTTTCCAGATGTGTCCAAACGGCTAGAAGATTTGAATGGGATCCCGCGTCTATAAATACCTAGGGTCCATCAACATTCAATACTCTTCACCTACCGAAAGACTGCAAATTTATTACGCTCAAGCAAGTAGAAGCGCATACAACTTTCGAGGCCTTTCTAAAGGCTATCCGTGTGTTGATTTATCAAACACGAGACTTCAAGCTTCCAGCTTGTAAGTTACTGATCTCTTTGGTGTTCTTTCTCTTCCGAGGAAGTTCACAGCAGCTCTTGTGCCAGCCAGCACTTGAGTTATTACGGGCTTTTGCCGTATTGAGAAGATACGTTCTTGGGAGAACTAAACACCCAGTGAAGCTGTGGAGGTTGAAGTGACGTGCTCGCACTCCACCAGCTGATCAGAGTTGAAGAAGGACAAGGCCGGGAGCAGTTGATCTAGTGAACTGGTGGACGAGGCATTCACCAGCTAGAGATAGATCGTAGGACGCTTGTACCCGATTACTCTTAGTGAATTTCCAGTGCTACGACTGGAGAGTGGACGTAGATCAGTTGATCGAACCACTATAAATCCTTTGTCTTTTATCAGCTTTCTGCATTTCATACTGATTTAAAACCTAGCACCCAAGTGCTGTGTATATCTGAAAACTGATATAACTGTGCAAACAAGGCTAAAAATATTCTAAGTCTTGAGCTACCAGCTGACGAGCCAGTTGCCAGTCAGCTGAGTACGCAGAGTGCAAGTTGACTTACCAGCTGACAAGGTCCCAGTCAGTTGGTTATCCAGCAAGTGCAAGAAAACGATTAACCACATTTTCCGCTGCTAAGTTATACCCTGATAATTCGGGACCAACAAGTACATCTTCCACGATGCCTCTTGGGTAGGACACCGATCTGTCAGCCATCTGCAATGATATGGTCGTTGGTTTGATGCTCCCGATCTCTAGTCGCTTGAAGATTGACAGCAGCATTAAGTTGATGGATGCACCGGAATCGCAAAGGACCTTCCCAAAGGTCTCTCCTCCAATGACACAGGGGATCGTGAAGGATCCCGGGTCTTCTCTCTTAAGCGGCATCTTCTTCTGAATAATCGCGCTGCATTCTTCGAACAAGTTGACCCTCTCGTGCTCCATGAAGGGTCTTTTATGTGAGACCATATCCTTCAAAAACTTCAAATACCCCGGTATCTCTCATAGTGCCTCAATCAGCGGGATGTTGATGTTTACTTTCTTCATGTTCTCAAGAAAGCGTGCATACTTCTCGTTCATCTTTGATTTAGCAAACCGCTGCGGATATGGCAAGGGAGGCTTATACATAGGTGGCTCGATAGGGGCGGTCGTCGATCGACGAGAGTCAGTCTCGGTTGACTGAAGTTTTGGATCTTTGTCGATCGACGGGGAAGCGTCATCGATCGACGGAGCTTCGCCTGTGACGACTTCTTCTTCTTTCTCGGCTTCTCCTTCATCTCGGGTGTCTGTCCTTGCTTGCTTTAGCCCTTCATAGGATTTTCCCCCTCTCAGTGTGATGGCATTCACTTGGTTCCTCTGATTCTGGTTCTTGGGGTTCATCTGAGTGTTGCTCGGAAGTTGCCCGGCTTGTGCTGGGCTCCGAGGGCATCGGCGATCTGGCTGACCTGGGTTTCTATGATTTGTACATGCTTCTGCACCTGGTCCACTTTAGTATTCACGCCTGCAATTTCTTGCTTCAACTTGGCTACAGTATCAGTAGAGCCTTCCATGAACTTGGCCAAAATCTCCTCGAGATTTGGCTTCTTCTTCTCCACTATTGCTCCTTCTTGTACGACAAATCCTGGTGGTGGTTGCTCTGCAGCTTGAGGGTTTGCGTAGGAGAATCCAGGGTGATTCCTTGCGTGATTGTAGGTATAGGGCTGGTTATTCTGCTGATTGTGTTGCTGGTATCCTCCTCGGTAGTTGTTTTGATAACCACCCATTTGCATGAAATTTACAGCGGCACAATCCCCCTCAGACGGAGCTTGCACTGGCTCTACTACAGCAACTGTTTTCTCCTGCTTCAGTGCAGCGAAATCTTCCCTTAGCTTTTTCAGCTCGGTTGCCAAATCAGGTTGTTCGGCAACTTTCTCCACCACTTTCTCGACCGCCATCACAGGCCGAGTTCGACTTGAGGACCACCGTTGAGTGTTGTTGGCCATCTTTTGGAAGAATTCCATAGCCTTCTTTCCCCTTTTTGTCATGATGGTGTCTCCCAGTGTGGTGTCCACCAACTTGACGGTCTTCTCATTGAGTCCCTCGTAGAATGCTTCTGCCTGTTCTCCTGGCGGAAAGCCATGTCCGGGGCAAGATCTCAGTAGCTCTTTGAATCGCTCCCATGTCTCACTGAAGCTCTCATCAGGCCTTTGAGCGAATCTGATGATTTCTTTCCTTCTCTGCCTGATGACATTCGGAGGGAAGAAGTTTTCCAGGAATTCATTCCTCAATTCAGTCCATGTGCTTATGCTCTCCTTGTCCAGTGCAGTGAACCATGATTGTGCCTTATCCTTCAAAGAGAATGCGAACAGACGCATTCGGATGGCACTCTTGCTGACTCCTCCGATCTTGACAGTGTTGCAGAGCATAAGGAACTTATCCAGATGTGCATAAGGATCCTCAGTAGCCCTTCCTCCGAATTGATTTTGTTGCACCATCTGCACCAATCCAGTCTTCAGCTCAAAATTGTTGGCATTGATGCCAATCCTGAAGTCTGTCTCCCTGAACCGAGGTTTATACCGGTTCTGCATGGCTTCCTCTTCTTCCTCATTGTTAGACTCCCCTGGCGGATCCTGGTTGTCATCCTCTCCATTGTCGGGATTGTCATCGAACAGTGGGTTATGGCGAAGATCCCTTCCATTCGGATTGTTCCTCTCGAGGTCTCTTTCCAGATTGTATTGTTGGATTTGCGCCCTCATAGCTTGGACTTCTTGGAGAAGCACAGCCTGCTCCTCTGCAGTTAGCACTGGTGGAGGTGGTGGTACGTTATCTTCCATTGTGTGATTACTTGAGCTTTCCTGAGCACGCTTATTCCTTCGGATCTTTCTAGAGGTGGCTTCAATGTCCGGGTAGTAATAAAGCGGGTCTTTTCCTCTAGCTCTTGTACTCATGCACTACCTGTACAGCAAATGAGGTAGTGAAGTAAAACTGAAAATAAAACTAAACGAACTAAAATTAAAAACGGAAATTCTGAAAAAAAGAACACGGCGTCGATCGACGAGACTAAGCGTCGATCGACGAGGAAGAAAACAACTACGTCGATCGACAAGATGAAGCGTCGATCGACGTGAATGACAAAAGGTACGAGAAATTAACGGAAAATACAAAAATTACAGCCTAAATCAGTATTTTAATCACAGATTTAATAGTAAGATTAATTCTGTTCACTCCCCGGCAACGACGCCAATTAGATCACTGTAATTTCTACAGATTAATTATAGAAATAGTGGCAAATAAATTTGTAAACCCTAAAGTTACCGATCCAGGGGAATGAAGCAACGAAAAACCTTAAGTACTAAATCATAAGTTCTCAAAATACTGGTCAGGAAAAATCAATTGAAAAGGTTTGGTTGTTTTGAAAATCACAATACTTGCTAATGAAAATTAAACAGGAAATTAAAAAAGCTTTTGGATTCAGATAAAAGAAGCACAGATTCTAGGGATATCTACCTATCAAGTATGACATGTATGAATGAATCGATTAATTCCCAATTTTAATTCCTCTTCGTAGTGAAACATCAGAAAAGTATTACGAACTTCTTTGTTGGATAATTCGTAAAGTAGATTAATTAATTACCTATCTCCGCTCGGTCTCAAGATAAATTAACTAACTCCAAAGATCTACAGATTTATTCCTACAATCAATCTCCTTTAGTTACGACAAGAAATCAGATTATATTGTGAAAATCTCTTTCCATTGAAAACTATCACAGTTACGTCTCAAGTAATCAACTAGATAATCCTAAGATGTGATCAGCAAATCAAGATTATGAATAAGCACAGATTTCACAAACTACGAAGGGAAAGGGAAAGTAATTCAATTAATCAAACATGTATACATTGATAATTCGAAACCCTAGAATCTGAGAAGAAGTTTAGTTACACATATTCATAGTAATATTCATCATAGATAGATAAAACCTGAATTGCATAAAAACTTGGGTCTGAATGTCTTCCCACAAAAATATATCTTCAAACATAAACCTAAAAAACTCTTGGAATCTCTCAAAATCTGAAATCTGGAATGAAGCACACCTAAAAATCGAAATTACAAGGATATATATAGAGGTGGAGGTGTATCATATCAAATCTAGGGCTAAAGATATGAAAAATCTTGAATTCAGCCAATTTCCCGCGCCAACAGGTCCACGTCGATCGTGGCTTTCTGGCGTCGATTGCTGCTCCTGAAACATCTTCGTCGATCGACGAGCATTGGTAGCGATCGATGCGGCCTTTGCTTCCGTCGATCTTCCTTTTCCCCTCGTCGAGCACTGTGCCTTCTTTGCCTCGTCTGCGCGGTCTCACGGTTTTGGCCATAACTTTCTCTTCCGAACTCCGATTGACCCGATTCCAGTTGCGTTGGAGAGCTAACTCAAAGCATCATCCATTGCCATGCACAAATAGCTCGAATTCCTCTTGTGGAAGAACTCTTCATTGCTACTCTTACACGTTACTGCTTTCGGAACGGTTTTCTCGTGGGTTTAGGCCTAAAAACCTGCACAGATACCAAAATACGCCTAATACCACCTAATATTGACATCATGCATAAAATATGTATATAAACTCAATAAAACTACATAAAATAGTATAAATATAATATAGATAAGTGAGTGAAATAATGAACTTATCATCATTGCATAAACTTTGCCAAAATCTCATCGAGACTCGGCTTCTTTTTCTCCAACACTTCTCCTCCTTGTACTGCAAATCCAGGTGGTGGCTACTCCTTAGCTCGGGGTTTTGCGTAGGAAAATCCAGGGTGTTTCCTCGTGTGATTAAAGGTGTAAGGTTGGTTGTGCTGCTGATATCCTCCACGGTAGTTGTTTTGGTAACCACCCCTTTGAATGAAATTTACATCGGCACAATCCCCCTCAGGTGGAGCTTGCAATGGCTCTTCTGCAGCGACTGTCTTCTCCTGTTTTAGTGCAACAAAGTCTTCCCTTAGCTTCTTCATCTCGGTAGCCAAATCAGGTTGTTCGGCAACTTTCTCCACCACTTTCTCGACCGCTTTCACAGGACGATGTCGACTTGAAGACCACCGTTGAGTGTTGTTGGCC
This sequence comes from Plectranthus barbatus, assembly GCA_026898455.1. Classification (NCBI taxonomy): domain Eukaryota; kingdom Viridiplantae; phylum Streptophyta; class Magnoliopsida; order Lamiales; family Lamiaceae; genus Plectranthus; species Plectranthus barbatus. The sequence goes on from JAPKLW010004524.1 coordinate 12,887, forward strand.
ATCTTTTAGAAGAATTCCATGGCCTTCTTTCCGCTTTTCGTCATGATGGTGTCTCCTAATGTGGTGTCCACCAACTCAACGATCTTTTCATTGAGTCCATCATAGAATGCTTCTACATGTTCTCCTAGAGGAAAACCATGTCCTGGGCAAGATCTCAGTAGCTCCTTGTAACACTCCCATGTCTCATTGAAGCTCTCATCGGATCTTTGAGCGAATCAGATAATTTCCTTTCTTCTCTGTCTGATGATGTTCGGAGGGAAGAAGTTTTCTAGGAATTCATTCCTTAGTTCTGTCCATGTACTTATACTTCCCTTGTCCAGTGCAGTAAACCAAGATTGTGTCTTATCCCGCAGAGAGAACGCGAACAGACGCATCCGGATGGCACTCTTACTGACCCCTCCAATTTTGACAGTGTTACAGAGCATAAGAAACTTATACTCCTCCGAATTAGTTTTGCTGCACCATTTGCACCAATCCGGTCTTCAGTTCGAAGTTTTTGCCGTTGATGCCAACTCTGAAGTCTGTCTCCTTGAACTTAGGTTTATATCGGTTCTGCATAACCTCCTCTTCTTCCTCATCGTTAGATTCCTCTGGCTGATTCTGGCCATCGTCCTCTTCATCATCGGGATTGTCCTCAAATAGGGGGTTGCGGCGAAGATGTTGGTTATTCCGATTGTTTCTTTCAAGATTCAGCTGTTGGAGTTGTGCCCTCATGTCCTGGACTTCTTGGAGAAGTACAGCTTGCTCCTCCGGAGTCATTACTGGTGGAACTGGTGGATCCCCTGGTGGTATGATTTCAGCCATTGGTTGATTACTCGAGCTTCCTTGTTCCTGCTTCTTCCGTCGATTCTTTCGGCAAGTAGCTTCAATTTCCGGGTCGTAGTGTAACAGGTCATTTTCTTTTGCCCTTGTACTCATGCATTACTTGAACCACAAATGAGATAGTGAGGTAAACGAAGAAAAACAAACAAAGTAAAAAAAACAAAGACAAAAATCTACGAATTAGGGTCGACTTCAATCGACGCAGGATGGCGTCGATCGAAGTCGAGGAAAATTTTGAAAGAAAAATAGAAAATAACTTGAAATTAAAATTTGCGAAATTTACAGCCTAAATCAAGATTCCAATCACAGAATTAATAGTAAGGCTTAATTCTATCTAATCCCCGGCAACGACGCCAAAATTTGATCGCTCAAAATTATTTTACTCACCGACTTAGCAAAGCTAATAATACAGCGGCAAATAAAATTATCGAACCCAGAGGATTAGAGCAACGAATAAACCCTAAATACTAATTCGAACGTTTTTTTGGAAAACTTGTTAGGAAGTAGAAAGTAAAGTTTTAGATCGAGAATTCTTAACTGCGATGAACGAAATAAAAATATTGATTGGTGAAAGAATTTTTTTTTGATTTCAAAGATGATGAACATAGATCCTAGGGTTTTCTACTTATTAGGCCATATATGTAATCATGAAATAATTAATTGCCAACTTTCATTCTTCTTCGTAGTGGAATATCGGAAAAATATTATGAACTTCTGGGAAGGACAATTCCCAAAGTTGATCAATTAATTTCCTCTACCTTTTCAGTCTCAAGAAAATATAATTAACTCCAAACAGTTCTACAGATTTATTCTTACAATTGCTTCTTTCTTTCCAGACATGAAAATTAGTTTGTATTATGAAAACCATGTTCCATTGAAATTTATCACCTTTTGAGTCTCTAAATTTCAACTAGTTTAATCCTAATCTATGGCCAGTAAATTAAGATTGAAATAAATTCTAGTTTTTATAAACTACGAATCAAAAAGACAGTTAATCAAATTCAATTATATAGATGCATAATATTCGAAACCCTAGAATCTATAGAAAATTTACCTACACAAAGACATAATCATAATTAACATGGAAAAGTAAAACCTGAAATAGTCTTGCATAAATATAAGAGAATCCGAAAAATCCTGAGTTGTTGCCACACTTCAATCCAAATGCAAAAACAACTTTTAAAATCTAAAACTTTTGCCGATGTATTTTACTCTAATAAAATCTCTAATCTTCCACACAATTTTCGACCAAGAAGGGGCCTTATATAGTTGCCTTGGGTGTATCTTGTAAGGGCTTAGGAGATAAGATATGTATCTATCTTAGTAAATAAGAAAAAAACCGCTCAAGTGCCTGCATCGATCGACGTGGCCACACATCGATCAACGTGAATCTTCGGTTCGACCTGTGCATCGACCGTGGTGAAATTCCTCGCCAAGCCTCTAACGCCTTTGACTTCGATCGACGCGGGTCTGCGTCAATTGAAGTGGAACTTTGCATGCCGTGAGCTTGACTCTCTCGACCCGCGTCGATCGAAGTCGAGACTTCACCCTCAAACTTCACTTCTTTCCTTAGTCTTTTCTTCATCCAAAAACCTGCAAAATATACCATCACAAGAATCTATCGTGCAAAAACCCTATCATGCATGAGAAAATAATAAAACTATCCTAAAAACGTCAAAAACACCAAAGAAACTAATTGATAAGTTAGTGAAAATACGGACCTATCAGGCGGCGCGCACGGCGGCAGGCTGGGCCTGCGACGAGCGGCGCACGGCGACGGCAGGATGGCAGTGGTGGCAGCGACGGTGGCTATCATCGGCGGCTGCTGTCCCTACGACGGTGGTTCGTGTTTTGACAGTTAGTCCAATTCAATGTAAACCCATTAGTGTTTGCAGTTGAGTTGTGGGGCCAATTTTCAAATCACAAAACCTTAGATGCCAAAAGATTTGGTGGTTGAAGATTTCAAGGCCTTGAAGATTTGAAAAAGATTTGGAGCTATCTAAAAGATTTGTTTTTTTCAAATTTAAATAGATATGATTTATTTTCTTATTCTGTGGGGCCACGAGGAATTTTTGTTTGTCTTAATTGTCCTCGTATAATATGTGATTTATTAATTGCGCAATAAGCATGTGTAGATAATAGGGAAAGCATGATTTACTGCTTTTATTATTTACAGCTTTACAAGCATGCTTATGTGATTAATTTCTTGTTGGATTATATTTTGGGAATTTTTGGGCTTGTTTAATTACATGCAAAAAATTTGGAAAATATAATGACAATGGAATTATTTGTGTGTGCATTTAAGAAACCTTTTGAATAATAATACTAAGCAGATTTTTTAAAAATCAACAGATCTCCACAAAGTGGTCCTAGGCTGTAAGTGCATCTCTTATCTTAGTAAATGTCTACGAGTGTAGCTTGCTAATTCTCGGAGGTGCATGGGTTGCAGTTGTTGGAATTTCTTGACAAATAATTTAAATCATGTGAATAGTGGGAGGGTTTTGCGTAAACGTCTACGAGTGTAGCTTGCGTAGATCTCTTTCATAACTATTCTAGGATTGGTTTAAATTTAAGATAACAAAAGCTTTAAGGGTTGTGCGTATGGTTACGTACCATGCTAAACTGTCTCTTTTTGCTGGAGTTAGAGTTGTGGTTAATCGCTTAGAAGCATCTGAGGATATAATGCAGTTGCTACTTCCCTGTTCTTGAAAGATGGCTTGATCTAATTTTTATCACTAATTATTAATTTCAAGTGTCTAAAGGTTCCTGACATGGTATGAAATTAAAGAATTGGGGCTTAAAACCCGCAGTTCTATTTGAGGGTGACATCGTAAACGTCTACGAGTGTAGCTTGTGGTGGGAACTCTTGGGCTATTAGTGGAAAACATTTGTACTTGATTTATCAAGAGGTTTTCAATGCATTTGTTTTCGAAGTTCTGCATGTATGTTCTTATTTAAGATTCTTTATTGTTTTAGATATGTCTATGTCTATTGTTGATCATATTCTTGCTCTCAATCCCTTAACTGGTCCGAACTTTCCTGAGTGGAGATACTACATTGAGTATATCCTCCTGACTAAGCAACACATGTTCGTTCTTACTATGAAGCCACTTGCCCCACGTTACCATAAAGTCTCTAGACGTGAGAAGGAATTCTATGATAGATGGGTGGTATCTGAGGATTTTACCTACAAGTTAATCTCGGATAACCTGTCTAGAGAATTGAAACTCAAGTACACGGGCTATTGTAGCTCTGTTGCATCTGAACTGACTTAGTGGCTACGTATGGCGAAGTGGAACGAACTGTCAGCTGTGATCTCGTGAAAGACCTTGTTTGTAAGAGAATGGCTGATGGTAGTTCGATGACTTTACATGTGATGATGATGGATAACACCATGAATCGGTTCACACCTAGAGGTGGATGTATCAGTGATCGGGCTAAGATCGATATAATCTTGAACTCATTACCGCTTTCATTCTATGACTTTAAGAAGGATGTAGCTAAGAGAAGTGAGTATACTTTTAAAGAGTTGCTTACTGATCTCCTAGCAGAACAGTCTTTCGTACCTTCATGGGATTCTGAGTTATCGAATTTTGTGCACAGTCTGAACACTTTGAAAGATTTAGTTTATACTGGGTATAAGAATCTGATTGATCGTAGAAGACGTGAAAGGATGTCTAATAAGATGAAGAGAGTTGGTGTCACTTCAAGCAAGAACGCATGCGAAAGCAAGGGACAAGGTACATCATTTGCATTTGTAACGAAAACATGTTTAGCATCGGTTTCTACTTATTCGTGGGTAGTGGATACTAGAGCTACTGATCATGTTTGTTACATTTTGCAGGGGTTCACACCGAGGATGGTGCTGAAGAATGACGAGGTTACCATCTCGATGGGGAATGCAGCACAAGTGAGTGCAGCTGCCATTGGAGATTTCACCTTGTACTTTGATGATTCTATTTTGACTTTGAGAGATGTTTTATATGTGCCGAATTTTCGGCGGAACCTTATTTCAGTTTCCAAACTTTATGTTGATGGATATTCAGTTATTTTTGATAGTGGTGTTTCTATCATTGGTAATAACAGTGTTATCTGTCGTGGGATGCTGAATAACTCTCTCTATGTTATTAACTGTAATCATAAGTCTTTCGCAAGCATTGCGTAACTAATCCGAAATTGATAATCCTAGAAAGAGAAAACTTCTTCTAATGAGGATCTTACATTTCTCTGGCACTTGTGACTCGGTCACATCAGCTTGAAGTGGATTCAGTGGCTTGCAGATGACGGTACATTGGACTTAGTCCGGCCTGTACCTTATCAAGTCTGTGAATCCTGCATCGAGGGCAAGATGTCTTCTAGGCCTTTAAGGCTAGTCAGTCTCGAGTAGAGGAAGTGTTGGAATTGATCCATTTTGACTTATGTGGGCCCATGTCCACACAGGCTCGTGGAGGGTATGAGTATTTTGTCATATTCATTGACGACTACTCAAGATACGGATACATTTACCTGCTTCACTATAAGTCTGAATGCTTTGAGAAATTCAAAGAGTTCAAGGATGAGGTAGAAAAGAAGGTCGGGAAAACTATCAAGTCACAGCAATCTGACCGCGGTGGCGAATACCTCAGTAACGAGTTCCTGCAATATTTGTCAGATCACGGGATTACATCTCAGTGGACTGCACCGGGTACTTCCCAGCAAAACGGTGTAGCTGAAAGAAAAAATAGAACTCTTTTAGAGATGGTAAGATCAATGATGAGCTATGCAAGCTTACCCATTTCGTTTTGGGGATACGCATTGGAAACATTGGCTTACGTATTGAATGTGGTGCCTTCTAAATCGGTTCCTAAGACAACTGCTAAGCTCTTCCTTGGTCGCAAACCGAGTTCGTGCAAGTTCAGAGTATGGGGTTTTCCGGCACACGTGCTGACAGAGGAACCTGATAAGTTAGAAAGCAGGTCCAAAGTAATGATGTTTATAGGGTATCCCAGGCAAACGAAAGGTGGTTAATTTTAATGTCCTGAGAGTCAGAGAATCGTTGTTAGCACCAGTGCTAGATTTTTGGAGCACGAGTATATGAGAAACCACAAGTCAAGGAGTGATATAATTCAAGGAGTGATATAATTCTTCAAGAAATTGAAAACGAGAATGCGAATCCAAGGGAAGGGGAACGTGCGAATGTGGGTGCACCTGTGAGAGGTTCAGCACCATAGGCGCGTTCTTCGGTGCAAGGTGCAGAACCATAAGTTACTGCACCTACTACTGTCAAAGCACCGATGCCTCATCGCAGTGGGAGAGTTATTTTCCAGCCGGAAAGGTACATGTTCGTGGGTGAGTATTCGGACTTGAGCCTGGAAGATGGATATGAGGACTCTGACCCGCTGACTTACGAAGAGGCAGTGCAGGACAAGGTTGTTGAAAAATAGCATGTCGCCATGGATTCTAAGATTGAATCCATAACTGCTATGGATGTATACGAGAAAGCTGAGCTGCCAGATGGCTTTAGAGCCGTAGGGTGCAAGTGGGTATACAAGAGAAAGAAAGGAGTGGATGGTGAAATTACTGCTTTTAAAGCCAGGCTGGTAGCAAAGGGTTATAGTCGGAAAGAGGGCATAGACTATAAGGAAACCTTTTCACCCGTAGCCATGCTCAAGTCCATCCGGATACTCCTTGCCATAGCTGTGCATATGGACCTCGAGATTTGGCAGATGGATGTCAAAACCGCTTTTCTAAACGGTTACCTTGAAGAAGGTAGGGACATCTATATGCGGCAACCCGAGGGTTACATACGCAAGGGCGAATAACATCTTGTCTGGAAGCTTAAGAAGTCCTTGTATGGACTTAAGCAAGCTTCGAGGTTGTGGAACTTTCGTTTCAACGATGTGATTAAATCCTATGGATTTTCACAGTTGGAGAACGAAAGTTGTGTGTACCGACTTTGTGTCAGTGGGAGCGTGATTTTCCTTGCACTATATGTGGACGACATACTCCTATTTGGAAACAACGAGGGAGAGATGTTGGAAATCAAGAGTTGGTTATCCGAACAGTTCCAAATGTAGGATTTGGGAGAAGCTGGGTACATCCTTAGGATTAAGGTCTTATAGGATCATAAGAGAAGGATGTTAAGCTTATCCCAGGCATCCTATGTGGATACTGTGATAGCCTGGTTTAGCATGCAACTCGCCAAGAAAGGCTTGCTACCTTTCAGACATGGCGTTTATCTTTCTAATGGGCAGTGTCCTGAGACACAGCGGGAGAAAGATGAGATGAGTCTTGTACCATACGCCTCTGCGGTGGGTAGTCTCATGTATGCGATGTTGTGTACCAGTCCAGATATCTGTTATGCCGTTGGCAAGGTAGCGAGATATCAGTCTAACCCTGGACAAGCGCACTGGACTGCGGTAAAGCACATCCCCAAGTACTTGAAGAGAACTAGGAATTACTGTCTGGTTTATCAAGGTGAGGATTTGTGCCGTGTGGGTTATACAGATTCGGATTTCCAAGGGGACCAGGATGAGAAGAAATCAACCTCAGGATATGTGTTTACCTTGGGAGGTGGGGCTGTATCTTGGAGGAGCTCAAAGCAGAAATGCATTGCTGACTCCACCATGGAGGCGGAATATGTCGCCGCCTCCGAAGCTTCGAAAGAAGGGGTATGGCTCCGGAACTACTTTTTAGAGTTGGATGTGATTCCGAGCTTGCCGAAGAGCATCACAATCTACTGTGATAACTCTAGTGCAGTGGCAAACTCGAAAGAACCACAGACTCACAAGGCAGGCAAACACATAGAGAGGAAGTACCATATCATACGAGAGATCGTATTGAGGGGTGATGTGCTAATCAAGAAGATTGACACTAGAGACAACCTAGCCGATCCATTTACAAAGAGCTTGCCGCAGAAGGTTTACGAAAGACATATTCGTGAGCTGGGTCTGAGGTGGATGCCGACCACTGACTTTGGTCAACGTGATAAGCAGGCTAGATAGACGCACTGTATACTATGTAATAGCTATTGTAATGCTTTGAGTATAAGTGGGAGATTGTTGGGTTTTGTATACAGAAAGCATTTATTACAATGAGTATACGATTGACTTTTCTCCTATCTGTTAAACAAACTTACATGCACGTAACAATGGTATCCTCCTGACTCACCGATAGGGATGATTATACGGCGTGTTGTAGATCACAGAAGACAGTATGATCACTTGACCTAGTGAGACATAAATATTATCATAGCCGAGACAATGTTGAGGATACATCTGTCCGGATGGCTGCAGCATAGTTGGAAGAAGTAATCTGTCTTGGTTACTTGATATGCTGGTACGCAACTGTGGCGTATTGATTAGACCACATTGAGATGTATTTGTCTGCTTGACATCAACGAATACAAGATCTCGTTCTTGATTGAGTCTAAACCCTAACGTAGGTTCAGGGGTATGCACGGGTTGACTGTTGCTTTGATTTGCCATGTTGGAGAGCCTAAGTAACGTGCTCGTATATCCGCATTTTGGGTAGCAGCAGTTCGTGTGGTACAACCTGAGACTGGAGTTAGGTAACCATATCTGAGTAATAGGATGGGGACATTCCCTAAGGAGCTCAATAATGTTCATCGTGCCAAAGTCCTGCAGGCTGATTAAGTTCAGGCACGAGTGATAAGGTTTGAGTGGTACTGCTTAGGAAAATAAGATATTAATTAATTGTAGATAGAACTTGTCAGAAGCTCCGATTAATTAATGAATGTCCGGTAACCTTAAATATGGGGATTCTCAGATAAATGCAGCTCGTTCTCACAACGTGGTAATAAAGGGGTAGGTCAGTATTAATTCTGTGGTGAAAAAGAATTAATATTAATTAATTAGTTGTGTCCTGGGTTGTGGACATGAGAATTAATTAATTCATAGGCCCACTTTATTATTTTCATTAGGTCCCAGGTCTGGCCCAAATAAATATGCTGAATGGAGCACAGTAGCCCATTAGGGTTAAAACCATAGGTCTATAAATAGACAGCTCTCTCTCTCTGAAACCCTAGCCACTTCAGAACATTCAAATCAGTTTGAGACCCTAGGGAGAGAGAGAGGGGGCGACAGCGTGTGTGTTTGGGAGGCGAGGAATTTGACTTCGGCCGACACATCACAGATCTGTGGAATCCTCACCGGTAGCAGATCTAAACAGCATTGGGATACATATCTGAAGATCTGATCTGGAGAACAAGATTTCTTCCTTTCTGTTTATCTTTATTTCGGTTAAATCAAGAAATTAGTTTACTAATTTTTGTTTCCGCAGATTTAATTGAGTCGTGTGGTTGAATCAAAGATTGTATATTCAAACGCGAAAGATCGGATCAAACTCTACGGATTAACGGTAATCTCTATATCCACACATTAAATTCATAGGAGCATGCTAGGGTTTATGAATTGCCTATCATATTCAACATTCATGATTGGTCCTGCTTATTTGGATTTGGAGATTTAGTTCACAGAAAATCCCTATATGAACAACGATACTGAAGGGATTCGTGAACTGAATCACGAAGTCCGTTTGCCAAGATCGTTAATTGGAATATCAAAAATAATTTGCTATGCCTATGATTATTCCTAGCACGCTCCTATTGATTATGAATAAGGGGGTTTATGCGGAATACCTGGATTGTAGAAACCTAAAGAACGAGTGCGTAGAGATTTGATCTTGATCTCTTTTCCCGCGCACAAAGATTAATTCCTAACAGATAAAAGGAATTAAATCTATGAAAATTAATGAATAATTTTCGAAAACAAGAAGGAGAGAGAAGAAAGAAGACAATCCTCCTGATCTGATCTTCTTATTTGTATCCCAACTCAATCCGAATATCTGGTGAGGATTCCCTTCGGATTCCTTGCCCAGTTGAGAATCAGAATTTCCTCCTCGTTTCTCAGATCTTAGTCGATCACCACAACTCCCAAAATACTGGTTTACTGTGTGCAACATATAATCTTGTGGTGTGTTGTGATCTGAGAACTTGAGGCCTATTTATAGAAAAATACTGGATTTCTATTGGGCCTGAGTTTTCATGGGCCAGACCAAGGACCAGAATGCAAATAACAAATAATGCCTATCAATTAATTAATTCCCATATTCAACCCAGAATATAATTAATCAATTGATAATGATTCATTCCACCAGAGAATCAATACTGTTCTACCTATTTGCTACCACGTTTTGAGGTACGGGTTGCATGGGCTCGGTTTATCCCCACATGCAAGGTTACAGACATTCATTAATTAATTTAAGCTCTGACAAGCTATTTAATTAATTAACATCTTATATTCCTGAGTCAATCCACTCAAACCTTTTCACTTATCCTTGAACTTAATCAGCCTGCAGGACTTTTGCATAACGAACCTTTTGAGCTGCTCAGGGAATGTCACCATCCTATAATGGATGTGGTTACCTAGCCAGTACCAGACAGTCATACACATAATGCTATCACCCAATATACAGATATACAGGCTCAACTAGAGTCTTTCACTGCAGCTCAAAGTGATACACAATCTGCATATACTTTCGTACCTTCATTTAGGTTTAGGATCTCATCAAGCCATAGAGATATAGATTCTTTTAATGTCAGATAAAAGAATCGATCTCAACTTAGGTCCTTATCAATGTGTGCCCCACACCAGCATACCAAGCCATCCAAGATAAGATGCTTATTACCGCGTATGCTGCAGCCTACACCGACAGTTTATCCTGGAACTGTCTCAGCTGTGATAACTATTTATATCTCGCTAGGTCAAATAATCCAAATGATCTTCCATGATCTACTACACACCGTATGATCTCCCTATCGATGAGATAAGAGGATAATTGCGTTTGCGACACATGTTTGTTAATTCAGACAGGAGATGAACATACAACATTTATGATTCCCAGTATATTAACCAATCGACCTTGTACATAATATACCAATCATAATGCTTTCGGTATATAAATCCATCAGATACTTGGAAGTATCTTAATTGGGAGAAAGGATCATAATCAAGAAAGATTCTCTCAATCCTCGGTTCACCGCTCACAATGAGTTTTATCATATTAGAACCGAAGAGAGATTGGAAGATTATCACGTCAGGCCATGACAACTTCATTTTTGTTGATAAGGAAGTTTGTCAGGTGGGTCTGAGGATGTATTTTTCTTAGTGACGAGGTTTAGGTAACTCCTCTGGCCGCCCATCGCGGGTGTGTCGATTGGATACCCAAATTACTTCTTCCTCATTCTTTTTCCCAGGTTCGGGAGAGGAGATGGAGGAAAGGCTTGCAGATGGTGCAGATGTTACTCATGAGCATCTTTATGGCATCTTGAGCTAAATAAGCATGTAGACACAAGCACTGTGTGAACAAGTGGTGAGACTTGCTAGACTAGATTTCATTTCCAATCAGCTCGATTGTCCGCAGGAAATAAGGCTTTTGCCGAAGAGATTTCTGTACGACCCAACAAAGGGGAGCTAGAAGATGAACTTGCAAACAGACATCGGCCAGCCTAAGAGGCGTTGCTGCGCAAGTGGGGAGACTTGCAACAACAAGACCAAGAAGAAGACTCAGAAGAAGAGCTGACCCAAAAAAGACTTAAAGTGGAGCAGTTTTATGCTTAATTTGATCATTGTAACTTGTAGTTTACTGCTTTTTCAAAGTATAACTCTTATAAATCAATGATATCAATAAACGAACTTGCTCATTTTGAATATAATACCCTATTGTCTCAAAACTTTACTTGCTCTACATATTGCTGGTTTATTACACTCTTGGTGTAAACAACCTCTTGTCTGACCTCATTATGTTTTCTTTTTTATGCATTCAAAGAAGAGGGAAGAATCAGTAGGAAGGAGGATGCAGAAAGAAGAATTGTGGAAAGTCTTCTTCAGGGTCAAAGCTTTTAGCAGAATGCTTGGTGTTTGCTGAGTTTAAATTTTCAGCAAAGTCTCTGTTGTCTGCTGAGTCCAAGCTCTCAGTAAATTCCCAATATTGCTGAGTCCAAGCTCTCAACAAAGTGTTTTGGTTGCTATAACCGTTCAACAGACTGAATCAAGCGAATGATTTCAAATCTCTCAAAAGGTGGGAGTATCCAATCGATAGAAGAGGTTGCTGAAGACAACATGAATTGCGGGAGTGACTGTTGCACAGGGTGGCGAGGAATGAACAATTGCCATGTCAGCCACGCATGCACTTTTCATCATCATAGGTCGAAATGCGAACCATCACACATCTCCCCAATCGTCCATTCAAATTGATTGTTTCAAATCATATAAAAGAAATTGGTTTGGGAATTTCTAACCCTACTGCATTCTACATATTTGTTTGTGATTTTCTTCGACTCTCCATTTTTTCTCTAAGTTCAGGAAATCTCTAAAGGCGGAATCCTCCAACCATTTTTGTCCCTCCGTCGAATCATCAGGTCGTCCTATCATTGCAGGTGAGCCCGAACAACATCAGCCTACTTTCACTGGAATTTTCAAGAAGGAGCACATTGACGACTCCATTGGTTATGGGCGAATGGTCTCCATAGCGCACAATAGAAAACCGGGCAAACGAACCAGCTCACAAAGAATGGCGGCCCAGGTGCAGAAAGGTAAGATTTTATATGAGCCATTGTTTAGGAAACACTTCTCGACTTGGCTTGTCAATCGGCTCGATCACGAAGGCTTACTGAAGTACATAACAACGGAACCTCTGAAGTTCTGGCCGCACCTGGTAGCAGAGTCCTTTGCAAGGGCTGTAATCGGAGAAGATAAGAAGTTTTTCACAACCAGCGTGCTGGGCACCAAGATTGTTGGAAGCCCAGAAGTCCTGGCTATAAAATATGATTTGCGCATTGACGAAAAGGATGTTGCTTCCTATAATGTTGATAACACTTAGGAGATGAAGAAGAGGTGGCTACAGTGGATGACAGAGAGCTCTCCAGAGAAGGAATGGAAGGTGGCCGTACCCTTAAAATCACTGGATGAATATGTCAAATCATTCACAATCATGGTCATTCGAATGTTGGTGTGGAAAGAAGTTTGTTGTAATGATGGCCATCGAAAATCAAATCTTAGGGATTTGGGCGCAGTTCATCTACACCAAATGGTTGGCGCATGTATACAAGAACGTGGATGTTGGAATTGTATACATAAAAGCATTATGATTGGTATATTGGGAAACGTTATGTTTGATATACTGGTAATCATTAATGACTTGCAATAAACAACTCCTATCTGAATTAACAATCATACGATGCGAACAAACACATCCAGTTATCTCGTCGATAGGGAGATCATAAGGTGTGTAAGAGATCACAGAAGATCGTATAGATCGTTCGACCTAGCGAGATATAAACAGTTATCACAGCTGAGACAGTTTCTGGTTTGGCTATCGGTTTAGGCTGCGGCACATAAGTCCATAAGTGATTTATCTTGATAGCTTTGTGTGAACAGTACATCTCAATGTATTGATAGGATCAACAGTGAGATGAACCATTCTACTTGACATATGAATGAGTAAAGATCTCGGTAACTTGGTCGGATCTAAAGTCTATTAAAAGCTGAGGGGCACACATGGGTTGACTGTCACTTTGACTTGCTATGGTGGAGAGTCTTACATGTACTCATATATCTGCATCTTGGGTGATGGCAGTTTGTGTGGGGTTTCCTCAGGCTGGATTTAGATAACCATATCCGTTTCAGGATGGTGACATTCCCTGGGAAGCTCACGAGGTTCGTTATACTAAGTCCTGCAGGCTGAATCATTGATTCAAGCATAAGCGATAAGGGTTGAGTGGTACTACTCAGGAATAATAAGAGATTAATTAATTACAGCTAATTGTCATACGCTGAATTAATTAATGAATGTCTGAAACCTTAAATATGGGGATTAACCAAGTCAATGCAACCCGTTCCTAATAACGTGGTAATAAAGGGGTAGGTCA
>JAPKLW010004525.1:0-26626 GCA_026898455.1 Plectranthus barbatus
TGCTCTGGTCCAAGAAATCCAAGCCATGAGGGAACAAATGCAACAATTGATCCAAGATCGAGACAGGTGGAGAAACAATAGAAACCCTCGGTTCGGTCATAGGAATCCACTATTTGAGGATCAACCTGAGGATGAAGATGACGAGGACCAGGAGCCTCCTAATGACTCAAATGATGAAGAGGAAGACGAAGAAGCCATGCAGAAGAGGTATCGACCTCAGTTCAAAGAAACCGACTTCAAAATCAGAATTAATGCAAATAATTTCGAGTTGAAGACTGGACTAGTTCAGATGGTTCAACAGAACCAGTTCGGTGGAAGGGCTACTGAGGATCCATATGCCCACCTAGATAAATTTCTGATGCTCTGCAATACCGTGAAGATTGGAGGGGTTAGCAAAAGTCCCATCCGAATGCGTCTGTTTGAATTCTCACTGCGGGATAAGGCACAGTCTTGGTTTACTGCACTGGGCAAGGGGAAGATCAGTACGTGGAGCGAACTACGGAATGAGTGCCTCGAGAACTTCTTCCCTCCAAACATCATCAGACAAAGAAGGAAGGAAATCATTAGGTTTGCTCAAAGACCGGATGAGAGTTTCTATGAAGCATGGGAACGCTACAAAGAACTACTCAGAGCCTGTCCCGGACATGGTCTACCTCCAGGTGAACAAGCCGAGGCGTTCTATGAAGGCTTGAATGAAAGGACTGTTGAGTTAGTAGACACCACACTGGGGGATACCATCATGACAAAGAGCGGAAAGAAGGCCATGGAGTTCTTCCAAAAGATGGCCAACAACAATCAACGCTGGTCCTCAAGCAGACATAGACCCGTCAAAGCCGTCGAGAAAGTAGTGGAAAAGGAAGCTGTAGAAGAACCTGACTTGGTTGCTGAAGTCAAGAAGCTTCAAGAGGAGTTCGCTTCCTTGAAGCAAGAAAAGGCAGTAGCCGTAGTGGAGCCTGTACAGCCTCCCCCTGAAGAAGAACAAGCTGATGTGAATTTTGTTCAGAGGGGTGGTTACCAGAACAATAACTACCCTGGAGGTTACCAACAGCAAAACCAGCGCTACAACTACAATCACGCTAGGAACCACCCTGGGTTCTCCTACGCGAATCCTCAAGCTGCTGAACAACCACCTCCTGGATTTGTCGTACAAGACGGAGTAGTGGTCGACAAGATGAAGCCAAATCTCGAGGAGATTTTGGCCAAATTCATGGAAGGATCCACTAGCAAGGTGAGTAAACCGGAGCATGAGATCTCTGGTGTGAATACCAAGATAGAACAAATGCAAAAGCACGTCCAGATAATAGAGACTCAAGTCAGCCAGATCGCTGATGCTCTTGGAGCACAACATAAATCGGGGCAACTTCCAAGCAATACACAGGTTAACCCCAAGAATCAGAATTAGAGAAATCAAGTGAACGCTATTACTCTGAGAGGGGGGAAATCCTATGAAGGGCCACAGAAAGCAAGGGCTGAATTGAAGGAGAACAAAGACGTCGAACAGGCCGACGAGGCTGCTAACAATGAGTCACCGTCGATTGACGGTGAGCAATCATCGATCGATGCCAGCAAAGAAGGGCCGTCAATCGACGAGCACAACCAGCATCGATCGACGCCTGCTCCAGCTCCGCCCCCGAAAAAGCCTCCCTTGCCGTATCCACAGCGGTTCGCCAAAACTAAGATGAACGAAAGGTATGCACGCTTCCTGGAAAACATGAAGAAAGTACATATCAACATTCCTCTGGTTGAAGCACTCCAAGAAATGCCGGGATACATAAAGTTTCTAAACGACATGGTCTCTTAGAAGCGACCCTTCATGGAACACGAGACGATAAATCTCTTTGAAGAATGCAGCGCCATCATACAGAAAAAGATGCCAGTCAAACGAGAGGATCCAGGTTCATTCACGATCTCTTGTGTCATCGGTGGAGAAACCTTCGGAAAAGTTCTCTGTGACTCTGGCGCCTCAATCAATTTGATGCCACTGTCAATTTTCAAGAGATTGGAAATTGGGAATATCAAGCTAACAACCATAACCTTACAGATGGCCGACCGATCGGTGTCTTATCCAAAAGGTATAGTGGAAGATGTGCTTGTAAAAGTGAAAGACTTCATAATTCCCGCCAACTTCGTGGTGCTTGACATGGAAGAAGATCGGAACATCCCTTTGATTCTGGGAAGACCGTTCCTGAAAACCGGTGGGGCTCTGATTGATATTCGAGACGGCAAACTGACATTCAGAGTCAACAATGAGTCAGTAACTTTCTCTATATATAAGGCGATGCAGAAGCACGACGATGGTAGCTACAAGGAGGAATGCCATATGATCGACTATTTCAGGCCAGTATTATCCTCACCATTCGCCTCTCTCAAAGGTGAGCCGGATTTTTTGGAGAACTGCCTACAACACTCACTCTTCTCATCGTCAAATCTAGAGGAAGCAGAAGAAAGGATCGTGGCTCTAGTGATGGAACTAGATGTATTTGAGGAAGTAACTCGAGAGAAGGAGACTAAAAGAGAACCACTATCGGGCCGATCTTGCCCGAAATGTCGAGACAGCAAGTCATCGTCGATCAACGGCGAAGGATCATCGATCGACGGCAACTTCAGACCCCCGTCGATCGACGGTGGGTCAGCGTCGATCGACGCCTGAGCAGTCGTACCCTAGAAGTTTTCTTCGACAGAAACAGTGAGACGTGGAAAAGGGATTTCAGTTGTAGAGTCATCGTCGATCGACGGACAGCAAGCGTCGATCAACGCTCCCTTCTGCAAGCCGAAGTCTAACTCCGATCTGCTAAATCTGGAACTCAAACCTCTCCCGACACATCTCAGGTACGCTTTTCTGGGACTAAATGACACTTACCCTGTTATTGTTTCTGCATACTTGACACAGGGGGAGTTGGAGAAGTTACTGCGAGTCCTACGGCAATACAAAAGCGCCATTGGATGGACATTGGGAGACATAAAAGAGATCAGCCCCTCGCTTTGCTTGCACAAGATCATTCTCGAGGAAAATGCTGCACCAAAAAAATAAGCACAGCGGCGGTTGAACCCTATCATGCAAGAAGCTGTGAAGAAGGAGGTTCTCAAGCTTCTTGACCATGGGATGATCTACCCAATCTCCGACAGCAAATGGGTGAGCCCTACACAAGTCGTAGCAAAGAAAGGAGGGATGCAGATAGTAAAGAATGACGATGGAGAAGAAGTGGCGACAAGACCCATCATTGGTTGGCGATTCTGCATAGATTATCGGGGCATTGAATACCGCTACGTGCAAGGATCACTTTCCTCTTCCCTTCATTGATCAGATGCTTGATCGTTTATCTGGTTACCCTTTCTATTGTTTTCTTGATGGTTATTCAGTGTACAACCAGATAGCTGTGGCGCCGGAAGATCAGCACAAGACCGCATTCACATGCCCTTATGGAGTTTTCGCCTACCGACAGAAGCCATTCGGACTGTGCAATGCACCGGCTACTTTTCAGAGATGCATGATGGCAATCTTCCACGATCTGATCAAAGATGTCATGGAGGTATTTATGGATGATTTTTCTGTGCTTGGTAGCTCATTTGATGTCTGCTTGCAGAATCTAGCTACCGTACTGGAAAGATGCACCGAAACAAACCTCTGTCTCAACTGGGAGAAGTGCCACTTCATGGTGCAAGAAGGAATTGTGCTAGGACACCAAGTATCAGCCGAAGGACTAGAGGTTGATCGAGCGAAAGTAGCAGCAATAGAAAAGATGCCGCCACCAGCGAATGTCAAAGCGGTGAGAAGTTTCCTTGGACACGCAGGGTTCTACAGAAGGTTCATCAAGGACTTTTCAAGGATCTCGCGGCCGTTGTGTAATCTACTAGAGAAGGATGTCTCTTTCGTCTTCAACGAGGACTGCATGCAAGCCTTCGAGAAGTTAAAAGTAGCCCTCGTGACTGCTCCAGTACTTACTTCTCCGGATTGGAGCGAGCCGTTCATCCTGATGTGCGATGCCAGTGACTATGCCGTTGGAGCAGCCTTGGGGCAATTGAAAGGAAAGCTCTTCCATGTGATTCACTACGCCAGCAAGAGCATGAACCCAGCCCAGTGTAACTACACCACCACTGAGAAAGAAATGCTAGCAGTGGTATATGCCTTCGACAAGTTCCGGTCCTATCTGATAGGATCCAAAACTGTTGTCTACACCGACCACGTAGCTATCAAGTACTTGTTCGCCAAGCAAGATGCAAAGCCGATGCTGATAAGATGGATCCTGCTGCTCCAAGAGTTTGACCTGGAGATCAAGGATAGAAAGGGAAGTGAGAACGTGATTGCCGACCATCTTTCAAGACTCGAGCCTCCAGCTGAAGGAGATGATCGGGAACTGAGGATCCAAGAGACCTTCCCGGACGAGCAAATCTGCGCCCTAAGGGATCTGAGAAAGACGCACGAGTCAAAGACACCATGGTATGCGGACTTCACCAATTACTTGGTAGGCGGCGTACTTCCACCAGACTCCTCTCCTTATGCGAAGAAAAAGTTCCTCCACGATGTCAAACTCTATTATTGGGAGGACCCTTATCTTTGGAGGAGATGCACAGATGGGATTATCCGACGTTGCGTGCCTCAGTCAGAGTGGCATCAGATCTTCGCTGCCTGTCATTCAGCTCCTAGCGGCGGCCACCATTCGGCCAATCGGACGGCATTCAAGATCCTCGCAAGCGGATTCTACTGGCCTTCCATCTACGAGCTCTGTCGAGGATGGATTACAAGCTGTGATCGCTGGCAGAGAACCGACAACATCTCGCGTAGGGATGAGATGCCCCAAACGCCTGTGGTCGAAGTCGAGATATTTGATGTATGGGGGATCGACTTCATGGGACCTTTCCCGCCATCTCATGGTTTCTCCTACATCCTGCTTGCGGTGGACTATGTATCAAGATGGGTTGAAGCAGATCCAACAACCGCCAACGATTCAAAAGCAGTCATCAAATTCCTTCAGAAACTCATGACACATTTCGGCACGCCAAGAGCCCTAGTAAGTGATGGGGGGTCTCATTTTTGTAACAAATGGCTTGCCTCTCTTCTTTGCAGGTACGGAGTCAAGCACCTTGTTACTACCCCCTACCATCCTCAAGGGAACGGGCTGATTGAACCCTCCAACAGAGAGATCAAGCAGATATTGGAGAAAACGGTGAAGCAGCGGAAGGATTGGGCTGTGAAGCTCGATGATGCTCTATGGGCATACCGCACTGCTTACAAGACTCCCATAGGAACTTCTCCTTATCAGCTTGTCTTCGGGAAAGCTTGCCACCTCCCCATAGAAATGGAGCACAAGGTTTGGAGAGTCGTGAAAGAGTTAAACCTAGACTGGAAAATGGCTGCATCGGAATGTGCCATGGTGCTGAATGAACTGGAAGATTTTTGAGACGAGGCCTACGAGAACAGCATCATCTACAAGAGACGAGCGAAAAGGTTCCACGACAGAGGAATCCGCCCACGCGTCTTTGGTCCGGGTAACAAAGTTCTCTTATTCAAATCTCGACTTTGCTTCATGCCCGGTAAACTGCAGTCAAAGTGGGCAGGGCCATATACTGTTACCTGCCAATTTCGCAATGGTGTAGTCGAACTAGCTGGCCAAGATGGAAGGAACTTCACGGTAAACGGACAGAATTTAAAGCCGTACTACACCCCACTCGACATCTGCGTGGTGGAGAAGTACTATCTCAACCGTCCGTAGGGAAACAGGTATCGTCGAGCTAGAGACGTTAAACCAAGCACTTGTTGGGAGCAAAAATGACTGATGAACCGACCTTCACCACCCAAGAGGCTGTGGAGCGCTATCATAGGTTTGGGGGAAAGAAGTACACCATCAAGCAGACGTTGTACCCCTGCTCAAGGACGATGAAGAAACTTGGCATCCGGGAGGATGTTCTGACCATGCTGGACAGGGTTGGATGGAGGACCTGGATGACACGGCGATGGCCGACTTACCCATCGCTCGTGCTGGAGTTTTTGGCAACCCTTGAGGTGTTCGAGGTCTAGCCGGAGTCCGAGCCTACCTCCATCAGTTTCCAGCTGAACAATGAGACCCACATTCTTCTGAGGAATATCCTCGACGAGATATGGGGGGTCCCAACTGACGGCACTGGCACCCCTACGTCGCATTTCAACAATGTCAAATTTTGGAGGCTGATTGCAGCCAATGCCCCAGCTGATCCAAACCTCTTCAACGTCAGCAACCTGAAGGCGTCTTCAATCGACAACCCCGTGTTTTGCTACCTTCAGTGATGCATGGGGGTGTCCATCTCAGGACGACACGAGAGTACTAAGGTAAGAGTGGGGGAGCTCTACGCCTTGTCCTGCTTCCTCACTGGAGACCACTTCAGCTTCGCCGCCCTCATCATGGACCACTGGAGGCACCAGCTCAAGGCCACCAAGGGCAACATTTGGAGTGGGGGATTGATCACCCCGATTGCCGAGCATCTGGGGATCGACTTGTCCGACCTCGAGGTACTTCAGGACGAGAAGGGATTGGGCACCGAGCTTTTAGTTCGGATGTAGGTTCTTCTACCCCGCGAGGGCGGATGGCTCTTGAAGATGTCGAACGGGGACAAGTTCCCATTTCTGCAGCCGGCCCTCACCCGAGTCACCGATTATCACTTTCATGATAATTGGCTGATGAGTCCCCCGCCCACTTGGCGGCCATGGTTGGAGCTCGAGGAGGAGCAGGCACGTCCAGAGTCATTCACCGACTGGAGGCACAGGCCGGGCATGGACAATCTGATATCCCATCACAGCAGGGGATGGGGCATGATGCGCACGTTCAGCAGCACGTAGGAGTTGAGGATGCAGCGCCCGGATGGACAGGTGGGGCATCGTCCAGTCACTACCTCGGAGAGTCTTCCTCTTCCGGCATTAACTTGGCGACCCTCTACCACTACATGCAGCAGCAGGCAGCCTTGCAGGCGACGGAGCGGGAGCTTCAGGGCCAGTTTCGCCAGCACGTGACCACGAGGCTTGACACACTCGAGGATCAGATGTAGAGACTGCTCCAGAGCACCGAGCCGGACTCCACCTATGTCCGCCGCCAGCAAGAGCGTCGGACCCGCAGGCGGTTACTTGCCGATGATGCCGCCCCGAATACTGCGATGGATGACGCCCCGGTGGATGAGTGAGGTACCGTTTCTCTTTTCCTATCTAACTTGCAAACTTGTCCACTCCTCGGAGTGAAACAAGTTTGGGGGGATGATGATTGGAAAAGGGAAACGTTTTTGTTTGTTTGTTTGTATTCCATTCACTACTTTCTTTTTATTTTTGTTTTTGTTTCTTTTTGTGTTTTGTTTTCAAACCATCACCATCCTTGTTCTTTTGCTTCAGTGTGAATAGTTGATCTCTGCAAGGATTTTTCTTCAGAACTAGTACTACATTGAATTTTGATTTGTGGTATTTACTATGATCGGAAAGTCTAGACAATTATTTAGGAGCTTTTGAACATAGGGCAGTCGGAACTTTGGATTGTGTTGGTATTGAAAATATGATTTGTCTTCTCCTAGAAATTGTGATTGTTGATTAGGACTTGAGATATTTGTGAAATAAGCATGATAATCTATGTGATAGAGTAGTCGATGGTAGGAGTCTTTTTATTTGATAAGTTGAGCTTTGAAGTATAAATTATTGCATGAAAACTTATTAATGTTGGATAATTTTTTAGGAGAACAAAATTCAGCCCTGAGAAAATTTGTGCCTATCTTTCTTTTGTTGAGTGTCAGGATTGATGATTTATTTCCTAGAATTTGACTTATTTCTCTCTTAAGATTGCATTAAGTGTGGTAATAGGGTGAATATGATTTTAGGCAAGTTCTTTCATAGCCATCTCCCATACACTAACCTGAATTTTCCACTTGTAACCCCTTTGAGCCTAGAATGAAAATTTCTTTGATTAGAAGGGTTGAGGAATTGAAAATAGTGAAATATTTGGAAGGTGTTTGATGAGAGATATGAGTTTGAGTCCTAGAGGAAAGAATATAGGTTTCCATGGGGAGAAAAAGAAAAAGAAGTGAACATTGAGTGAAAAAGAAAGAAAGAAAAGAATTTATGAGTTTGATGATCGTAAAAGAAAGAAAGAAAAGAATTTATGAGTTTGATGATCGTAGTTCACTATCGAGAAAAAAAAAAGAAACCCTAGAAAATTTTGTAAGGACAAGAAGGAATAAGGATGTGTTGTGGTTATGGTATGTTTGGTTTGTTGGGGAAGAAATGTAGAAATTTCAGTCACTTAGCCAAATTTATCCCACCTTTTAGGTAAGCTACATTACAACCAAAATAAGACCTAATTGATTCCCTGAAAATCCACACTAACAAGCAGTGGAGAGATGAGAAATTTGTCAAACTTATGGTGAAATAATCTGCAATCTTGGGTGAGTGATAACAGAACCCTTTACTCTTTGAGCGATGAGTGCAAACACTTTCCGGTGAGGTTCCTCCTCAATAATTAACAATAGAGATCTATTTTGATTGCATAATTTATATGAATGGGTGATGCTTGGATAAAAAAATAGACTTGTGAGGCATTGCACACTTTTATCTGCATGTGATTTAAATTCTTATCTTACAGATTGATCGAGGACGATCAATGGTTTAAGTTTGGGGGAGTTGATAAGTTGATATTTTTTACCAACTTATCCATTGTTTCTTTGTCTATTTTGGTGATGTTTGGATCATTTTTAGTGTCTTTTCGAGCATACATTGGCTTTTGTGCTTTTTATGGTGTGTTTGATGAATCATGCAGGTTTTTGGATGAAAATCGGAGGACTTTGGAAACTTGTTCGCCGCAGCTTCAGAGAATATCGACGAAAGAACTCGAAGAAATCAACGCAGGAGTACTGAAGCAGAACCACCGTCGATCGACGATGCTTTGTCCTTCCCATCGATCGACGAAGGTTTGGCCGTCGATCAACAGAGTGTCGCGGGGCAGACCATATCTTTTCTGTTTTCTGAAGATAAACACATATCTAACTCCTAGGTATGGTAGGATTCATCCACAACATCTATAAAAAGGCTGAAGAATTCGAAAATCAAGAGAGAAAGAGAGGATATTGAATCTTTGGGGAAGATTCAGTTTTCCTTTTCATCTTTTCTTTTCTTGTTCATTGTCTATGATGATTAAGATTAGAATTATGTGTAACTAATTATCTTCTCAGATTCTAGGTTTTCAAACTATCAATGTATGCATGTTTTGATTAATTGAAGTTATTTTTCCTTTCCCTCACAGTTTGTGAAATCTGGTTTTATTCTTAGTCTTGGGTATGTTGGCCACTAACTTAGGATTACTAGTTGGAAATTAGAGACGTAACTGTAATAGTTTTCAATCGAAAGAGATTTTCACAATATAATCTGATTTCTTGTCGTAACTGAAGGGAATAGATTGTAGGAATAAATCTGTAGAACTTTAAGAGTTAGTTAATTAATCTTGAGACCGACAGGAGATAGATAATTAATTAATCTACTTTATTGTCCAACAAAGAAGTTCATAATAGCTTTCTGATGTTTCACTGTGTAGAGGAATTAAAATTGGAAAATAATCAATTTGTTTATGCATGTCATACTTGATAAGGAGAAAAGCCTAGAATCTGTACTTCTTATCCTTTAGGTTTTTTAAAGTAGGTTTATTTTCATAATTGTTTTCTTGAGGTAATTAAATTTCAAAACCCTTTATTTTCAATTTTACCTATCCAGTACTTTAAGAACTTCTGAGTTAGTACTTAGGATTTTTCGTTGTTCCTTTCCTCGTGGGATCGATAATTTAATTTGCCGCTATATTATTAGCTTTGCTAAGTCGGGGGTTAAAAATATACGTGATCAAATTTTGGCGCCGTTGCCGGGGAAAGGACATAATTGTCCTACTATTAACTTTGTGATTAGAGTACTGATTTAGGCTGTAACATCTTTTAAACAATCGTTTTTTTTCTTTCTTTCTTCTTTTAGTACGAAGGGCCGTTGATCGACGCCCACTCCAGCGTCGATCGACGCCTTCATATTTTTATAGTTTTCAGTTTTATTTTGTTTTGTTGTTGTTAATCCGCAGTGCCATCTCACAAACTACCTTACTGTACAGGTAGTGCATGAGTACAAGAGCCCGAGCAAAGGATCCGCTTTATTACTATCCGGATATCGAAGCCACGTGCAGAAAAATCCGAAGGAATAAGCGCGCCCAAGAAGGCTCAAGTAATCAGGCAATGGCAGACGAAGTACCACAACCTAATGACATACCACAACAGCCGATTGTACAACCACCACCACCAGGACTAACCTTGGAAGAGCAGAATGCTCTGGTCCAAGAAATCCAAGCCATGAGGGAACAAATGCAACAATTGATCCAAGATCGAGACAGGGGGAGAAACAATAGAAACCCTCGGTTCGGTCATAGGAATCCACTATTTGAGGATCAACCTGAGGATGAAGATGACGAGGACCAGGAGCCTCCTAATGACTCAAATGATGAAGAGGAAGACGAAGAAGCCATGCAGAAGAGGTATCGACCTCAGTTCAAAGAAACCAACTTCAGAATCGGAATTAATGCAAATAATTTCGAGTTGAAGACTGGACTAGTTCAGATGGTTCAACAGAACTAGTTCAGCAGAAGGGCTACTGAGGATCCATATGCCCACCTAGACAAATTTCTGATGCTCTACAATACCGTCAAGATTGGAGGGGTCAGCAAAAGTGCCATCCGAATACGTCTGTTCGCATTCTCACTGCGGGATAAGGCACATTCTTGGTTTACTGCACTGGACAAGGGGAAGATCAGTACGTGGAGCGAACTACGGAATGAGTGCCTCGAGAACTTCTTCCCTCCAAACATCATCAGACAAAGAAGGAAGGAAATCATTAGGTTTGCTCAAAGACCGGATGAGAGTTTCTATGAAGCATGGGAACGCTACAAAGAACTACTCAGAGCCTGTCCCGGACATGGTCTACCTCCAGGTGAACAAGCCGAGGCGTTCTATGAAGGCTTGAATAAAAGGACTGTTGAGTTGGTAGACACCACACTGGGGGATACCATCATGACAAAGAGCGGAAAGCAGGCCATGGAGTTCTTCCAAAAGATGGCCAACAACAATCAACGCTGGTCCTCAAGCAGACATAGACCCGTCAAAGCCGTCGAGAAAGTAGTGGAAAAGAAAGCTGCAGAAGAACCAGACTTGGTTGCTGAAGTGAAGAAGCTTCAAGAGGAGTTCACTTCCTTGAAGCAAGAAAAGGCAGTAGCCGTAGTGGAGCCTGTACAGCCTCCCCTTGAAGGAGAACAAGTTGATGTTGGAGGTGTCCTTTGCTGGTGAGGGTTGAAAGGCAGTTTTCTCTAAGTGAACTGGCCTATTTGAGCGCCTTTGGAAGTCTCTCTTCACGAAGAATGCTGCATCAACATCAGCTATTGAATTTGGGGTTCGAACAACTTCATTTATGTTCACCATCTGGATGTCCCATTCATGGGCTTGGAGTTCGGCGAACAGTTCCTTGGTGATCATTTTGGAGAGTTTCATGGTCTTCAAACTGGTGGTTTTGACAAACCAATCCTCCTTCGGCAGTCTTGAAAGAATTTTGGCATTCATATTGGCCACTTTTTCTTCTCTTCCAAGATTCTTCATTTCACTGACGATGGCATTAAACCTTGCTTCCATCGATTTGATTGACTCGCCAGGTAGCATCTGGAAGGACTCATATTTCTCCCCCAAGACCTGCTTCTTGTTGCGCGCTTCATTGCCTCTGTTTCTTTTGTGAGGTCGTTGATCCAATCCCAGAGTGCCTTGGTCGTGTTGTTCTCTACGGCTGCATCCATGAGAGAATATGGGAGGGATTGTATAATCATTTCCTGCGCTATAAGATCAACCTGATGATGTTTCTTGTCCTCAAGTGTCCAGTCCTCCATAGGTTTGTCTATCATTTCGATACTGCCTGGAGCATCTCCTGCTACGAGGTGAACTATAGGAATCTGAATCTTCAGAGGTCCATTCTTCATAACTTCATCCATCTCTAGATGTTGAGCTTTTAGTTGAATGAGACACCTCTTCTTCCATACTTCAAACTTCTTTGGGTTGTACTTGGGAAGGCTTGGATAACTCATCATTATATTAAGATAATCTGCTCGCTAATCACACTAGACAAACAATTAGAGTCTAAGGAAGTACGAACCTGTGCTGATACCACTTAAGCGACTCAAGAACAGGACAGTCTAGAAAGACCGACCTGTGCTGATACCACTTATTGGTCCCAGATCAGAGTACGTATATTGTGTAGCGGAAGTATTAAAACAGTTAAATACACTCTAATTGTTGAGCAGTTCAATTTCTTATCAACTCAGTTTTTATGAGACAGTTTTAAAAAAACGTAGTTTGTCTTATCCAGCAGTTTAGATTAACAGTTGAAGCAGTTGAAGCAGTTAACAGTTATACACTTCATCACTTTAAGACAAGTGTTAAAGGTTTCAAGATATAATTGAAAACTGTAAGGTGCTCAAAGTAAATAAAACTGTAAATGACACATGATATTTATAGTGGTTCGGAGCCTTAAGTCCTACGTCCACTCTTTGGATATCTGATCTGGAAATTCACTAAGTTATGAAGATACAGTCCTCACGATCTATAGCCAGTTGCCGTAGAAACCTTCATCCACAGCACAATGGATCACTCGCCCAGGTGGTTGTACTTCACTCCTTCTTCAGTTCGTCGAAGGCTCTGCGTCTTCTCTGTGAACTGACAGTCACCGAAGATGGACTGAGGACAAACCTCCCTTTTCCTTCTTCGCTAGAATGGATGGTTGAGTTCTTCCTAGAACATACACTGGTTGGCAGTTACCCTTAATAACCTTCTCTTCCTTTGCAAGAGCAGGCTGCTATGTTCTTACTCTGAAAGTAAGAACACCAAGTCGGTAGATTAAGTCAGCAGACTTAATCCTCGTGTACCCAAGGTCACACAGTGAATCTCGAAGGATTCTTTAAGCAATAAATGCCTCGTGTTCAATAAATGAACCACGGTATAAATGCTTTCTCGCTTGAGAGTGTTTAATGCTTGAGCTTTAATTTCAGCAGAGAGGCTTGAGTAAATGTGTCGAAGATTCAAGGATGCAAAGGTTTTTCTGTGTCTGTTGTTCCTGCTATTTATAGGTTAGAAACAAAAAATAGTCGGTAGAGACATTTTGAAGAATGTCCAATCATAGTCCATCCTTCTCTGAAAAAGTCTCCTCCTTCTCTGCTTTTTCTGCTACACTGTCTTGTTTTGCAGGGCAGTTTGTACTTGATGTGTCAGATGCCAAACAACGTTGTACGCCAATCGCAACTGAGTGTCTGGTTGTCTTTTATCATTCACTTCGTTAGATTTCTTCTGCGACTGATCGGCATCTTGCTTTGTACCATTATTTGACGCAAAACTGTCCTGGTCTGAAACTGTGAGCACCTTTTCACAGTATCTTTGTAAAAGCTGTATGCACAGTTCTTTGAATATCTAAGCATTGAAGAGGAAAATTGTATGTGCTGTTTTTTATGACCTTTGCTCTGCTCTGCTTTTCTTCGTCCTTTATGTTTGACAGCTATCTCATCTGAATGGCGTCTTCTCCAAAACTGTTCCACAGTTTTGACAATTCTCTTCTCCTAGACTATTACAACTCGATCATCCTATATAAGGATTATATGAGGTAATAACTCTAAGGCCTAGACTTTGGTATATAGTTTTGACACATCAAAACATCAATTTAAGGTGGGATTTCTACATCAACACCTAACACATCTCTTTATGTCTGACAACACCTCCACATCGTTGTCGAATAGGAGAATGCCATCTACATAAAGTGCA
The DNA here is from genome assembly GCA_026898455.1 of Plectranthus barbatus. Classification (NCBI taxonomy): domain Eukaryota; kingdom Viridiplantae; phylum Streptophyta; class Magnoliopsida; order Lamiales; family Lamiaceae; genus Plectranthus; species Plectranthus barbatus. The sequence goes on from JAPKLW010004525.1 coordinate 13,816, forward strand.
AGGAATACCATGCTTCCACTGATGCATAATCGGTATACACAACTTTCGGTTTCACATTGTGAAAATCCATAGGATTTAATCACATCATCGAAACGTTTGTTCCATGACATGAAGCTTGCTTAAGTCCATACAAGGACTTCTTTACCTTCCAGACAAGATGCTCTTCACCATCCTTCACATAACCCTATGGCTGTTGCATATAGATGTCATGACCTTCCTCAAGGTACCTATTTAAAAATACAGTTTTGACACCTATCTATCAGATCTCTATGTTCATATGTGCTGCTATAGATAGAAGAATTCAAATGGATTTTAGCATGGCTACCAGTAAGAAGGTTTCGTCATAGTCAATGCCATCCTTTTGATTATAGCCTTTTAATAAGCTCGTAAATTGACTCACTTATCGAAATTATTTTCAAGTATTTTACAAGTCGTTATTTCTCCTTCCGAACCTTTCTTTCGTTTATATACCCATTGCAACCTATGACCTGAAAGCCATCTGGTAGTGCTGACTTCTGGTATACATCCATAGTGGTAATTGATTCAATTTCTGGTAGCGCCATTTTTCTGCATCTTTGTCATTTACTGCTTCGTCGTATGTTCATGGGTCGATATAATCCAACCCATCTTTTGGGATCAAGTCCAAAGACTCTCCCACGAACATATACCGCTCAGGTACCCTCCCACTACGACATAGCACTATTACTACGTCAGTAGTTGGTGCAATTACTTGCGGCTCAAAGCCTTGCACTGGCGACTGTGCAGTTGGTTCCATACCTTCCACAGGTACACTCAATTTGCCACGGGGTTTTCCCAATGGAAACAGATCATCTTCTACAATTTCTTGGAGAATAATGTCACTTTTGTATTTGTGGTTTTTCACAAACTCGTCCTCCAAGAATCTTGCGTTGGTGCTAACAATGATCTTCTGATCCTCAGGACAAAAGAAATAACCACCTTTCGTTTGTCTGGGGTATCCCACGAACAACATTAGCTTGGACCTACCTTCTAATTTATCAGGTTACTTTGACAAAACATATACCGGACAACCCCACTCACGTTTTTTTGACAAACTGGGCTTTCGGCCATGCCAGAGATCCAAGGGTGTCTTAGGAACTGACTTAGAAGGTACCAGGTTCAGCAGGTACGCCGATGTTAATAACGCGTGGCCCCAAAATGAAACAAGCAAGTTTGCATAACTTATCATGGGCCTAACCATTTCAAGAAGAGTCTTATTTCTTCTTTCCACCTCACCATTCTGCTGAGGAGTGCCTGGTGCGGTCCATTGGGATGTCATCCCATGCTCTAACAAAAACTGCAAGAACTCGTCACTGAGATACTCACCACCACGATCAGATCGTAATCACTTAATGGTCTTGTTTAACTTCTTGTCTACTTCCGCCTTGAATTTCTCAAAGCATTCAGACTTATAGTAAAGTAAGTAAACATACCCGTATCTCGAGTAATCATCAATAAAAGTGACGAAATACTTAAATCCTCCACGAGCTTGCGTAGACATTGGTCCACATAAGTCAGAGTGGATCAATTCCAACACATAACTTAAGCGAGACTGACTTGCCTTCAAAGGCTTGGTCGTCATCTTTCCCTCTATATAGGATTAACAAACTCGATGTGGAACTACCTGGATAGAATCCAATATTCCATCATCCACGAGTCTCTTGATCCTCTTTAGACTGATGTAACCTAGTCTCAGATGCCATAGATATGTAAGATCCTCGCCAGAAGATGAAAACTTTCTCTTCTTATGATTAAATGATTTATATGCAGTATTCACGGAAGATTCATGCAAACAAGTTATGATATAAAGAGAGTCTATCTATATCCCACGACAGATAACACCATTACTGTCATTGATAGAAACATGACTATAAAAAAACTGAAAATCCATCATTTATTAAATGGGAAACAAAAATAAGGTTCTGCCAAAAATCTGGCACATAGAAAACATCTCTTAAAATCAAAACATTGTATTGAAAGCAATGTAACATCTCCAACTGCTGCTGTAGACACACGAGCAGCATTACCTATGGAGATCATCACCTCGTCATAATTCAACTTCCTTGTTGGCTTGAACCCCTGCAAAGTGTAACAAACATGATCAGTAGCTCTAATATCCACTACACACGAATGGATAGAAACAGATGCTAAACATGTTTCCGTTACAAATACTAATGACATACCTTCTCCAACCCGCTTGGTCAGTCAATCCTTATTCCAGTGACCAGTTTTACCACAATGGAAAAACTTACCCTTCTTCCTCGGGGTCACAGTCTTCTTTTTCCCAGAACTTTTACTTCCAGAGGCTGTCTTTTTTAATTTCTTTCCAATCACCCTTTTAGGCTTAGAACCTTTCGATGAAGTAGGGCAACTACCAGAAAAAACCAAGACTACCTTTCCAGGTTGCTTGACTGATTCAGCTGCCATTTAGTCTGAAGTTCTCAAAAGACTTTGGAAGTGAGTTGAGTATGATATCGACCTAGGCTTCCCCGTCAATACGTCCTCCATGCAACGTCATTTCATCCATGAGGTGAGTCATGGAAATAACGTGCTCCCTCACTGAGCTACCATCTGTTATATTTCAACTCACGATTTCCCTCATGAGTTTAAATCTGATAGCTCGATTCTCTATAAGTAACTGTGAGACTATCCATAATATTAGTTGCTTTGTCATAGTGCTGATGTTGTTGCTGGAGCACCTTAGACATAGTGGTCATCATGTAGCACTTGACTACATTGTTGGACTTGACCCACTTGTCATAGAGGTTCCGCTCCACATTAGTTGACTCAATAGTCGGGATAGTTGGACATGGAGTGTTGAGAACAAATTGATGTTCCTCTGCAACTAGGATATAATCCAAGTTGCGCTTCCATTTCAGGAAATTCGGACCAGATAATTGATTTTGTGCCAAGATATTGATGACATTATTCATAAACATATCTGAAAACAATAATTGATTAAAGTAAGAACATACATGCAGAACATTGAAATAAATATGCATTGTATCCTTTTGATAAACCAATACAGTTGTTTCCCCCAATTTCCTAGGTGCATCTACTGCAAGCTCCGTTCGAAGACGTTTATAGTAGACCACCTAACCAGACTACTCTTTGAAGTTCCAGTCTTTAATTTCAATCCATGTCAGGTATTCACTGACAAATGAAATAAATAATTAGAGATAAAACTAAGACCATGTTCAACCTATCTAAGCAGGGACATCACGAGTTAGTACTCAAGCAACATTGTTGGGAAATCTGTCTAAGGTTTCCTCCCCCAGTAGCTTACTTGTTTAGATTATAGTTTTGGTGGATCAAATCCTATGTCCTACCAGCATCAGTAGTCTCTACATAGCTCTAGTCTTGAATGTAAAGTCCTGTTTAGGTCTTTTGAGTTGTAAGTCGCAGCTGATCAAGACTCATGCTGACACTATTCACCAGCATGAGAAGTGCTTACCACTGGCTACTGTTCACCAGTTGGGAAAAGTTTCATCAGCAGGCGGCTGACAAAGACTCGTGCTGACACTGTTCACCAGCGGTGAGAAGCGCTTATGACTGGCTACTGTTCACCAGTTGGGAAGGGTTTCATCAGCAGGCGGCTGACAAACCTTACCAGGAGAATACGTGTTCGTACACTATTCACCAGCGGTGATTTCACCAGTCATGGGAGATTCCGAGAAGTGTTAACATCTAGAGATTTGGTAGACTTTGATGATGCCAGGGCAAGTCACCAGCAGAGACTGCCAGGGCAAGTCACCAGCAGAGACTGCCAGCACAAGATCACCAGTATGATCTACCAGTCAGATGTTACCAGCAGAATTCAAGATTCTCTCTCCCCGCGTAGTAGAGACAAGAAGAAGATTCTCTGAGGAATCGACTGACAGAGTATGACTTTAAGGAAGGATAACTTAAAGTCTATCAGTCACAAGACGCCAGTCTTATTCCTCGGACTGACAGAGAGAGCCGTTCTGACACAAAGAGATCTGTGTTAGATAAAGTGGTCTTAGGTATGGCTCTTTTCCGAAAAGCATACATGCCGCCGTCAGAAGGACATCCGAGGTCTGACACCTTTCCGGATGAGTCCAAACGGCTAGAAAGTTTGAATCGGTTCCTGCGGCTATAAATACGTCGCAACCACCAACATTCAGAACTAATGACTCGGTTGTTACATTGAATGATTAGATATCTCTGCTCAACCACCGAAAGAACTGAAATTATTGCAAATCGCATAAAGTACTTTCGAGGCTTTTCATAAAGCTTTCCGTGTGTTGATTTATCAAACACGAGACTTCAAGCTTTAAGCTTGTAAGTTAAAGATCTCACTTGGTGTTCTTTCTCCTTCGAGAGAGTTCACAGCAGCTCCTGTGCTCACCAGCACTCGAGCTATTACGGGCATTCTGCCGTAGAGTCTGTTACGTTCTAGGGAGAACTAAAACACCCAGCTAGCTGTGGAGGTTGAAGTGACGTGCTCGCACTCCATCAGCTATGAAGAGTTGAAGAAGGATCCAGGACCGGGAGCGGTTGATCTAGTGAACTGGTGGACGAGGCATTCACCAGCTAGAGATAGATCGTAGGACACCTGTACCTGATTACTCTTAGTGGAATTTCCAGTGCTTCGACTGGAGAGTGGACGTAGATCAATTGATCGAACCACTATAAAATCCTTTGTTATTTATCAGCTTTCTGCATTTCATTCTTATTTTAAACCCAGCACTCAAGTGCTGGAGTATATCCTGAAACTGATAAATAACTGTGCAAACAAGGCTAAAATATTCTAAGTTTTGAATCACCAGCTGACCAGTTGTCAGCTGCGTACTGAGTAACCAGCACCAGCTGACCAGTTGCCAGTTGTCAGCTGTGTGTAAGTAGCGTGCAAGAAAACACTTTAATATTATTTCCGCTGCGTAACGTTTATACTCTGAAAAAACCGGGACCAACAAGTGGTATCAGGCGCGGTCGGTCTTTCTAGACTGGTCGTACACTGAGTCGCTTAGGACCGAGATCCAAGTTTCCTTGCACTCTACTTTGTCTGTCTGTTGTTTAGCTCAGGTACGCAAGATGAATATCCCAAAGCTGCTCAACTACAATCCGGACAAGCATGATATATGGCGAAAGAGGTCGTTCATTCAGCTAAAAAGCGTCCATCCGGAGATGAAAGACGTGCTGGAGAAAGGGCCGATCGAGATCACCAAGACACAACACCAGCTAGGAGATCGTCCAGCTGCGGAGATTCCAAAGCCCCCAGAAGAATGGAACGCTGAAGACAGGAGGCGGAATCAGCTGGACTCCGTTGCTCTCGAGATGATCTTATCATCTCTTCCAGATCCGCTGATGGAGGAAGCCCTCCAATTTGACAGCGCCAAGGAAGTCTGGGACTACCTTGATAGTCTCTGTACGGAGACAGATCAGATGAAGCGCAACAAGTTGCAAGTTGCGGTGGACAAGTACGAGTCATTCCAGATGCTGACTGGTGAAACCATCAAGGAGATGGAAGCTAGATTCAATACTATAGTCAGCGAGCTGAAGTCCTTGGACAAGGAGTACTCGAATGCAGAGCTCAATGCAAAGATCCTGTCAAAGATGCCCAAGGAGGACTGGTTTGTGAAGACTACATCTCTTAAGGAGAAGGATCTATCCAAGATGACTCCCAAGGAGCTATTTGCTCAGCTCCAAGCACATGAGTGGGATATCCAAATGGTGAACAAAAATGAAGCCATTCGGACCGTTGGATCTCCCAGCATCAAAACACAAGACGAAGCCTACTTCGTCAAGAGGGATTTCAAGTGGAAGCACAAGAAGCCTTTCCACACTGACAGACCTGCTGGGCCGCACAACCAGCAGAAAGAGATCCCATCCCCGTCAGGATCTAACTCAAAAGGCAGCGAGAGCTCTATCGCAGATCTTGAGCAACAAATGAAGAGACTGGCTGTTCTTCTGGAGAAAGCCAAGTCGAAACAGGGAGTATCTCTTAGCTCAACTGATGGAAAATTCGTCAAGAGAGCTCCTCGCGCGTGTTATCAGTGCCAATCCCCTGATCATCTTAAATTTGAATGTCCACAGGTGGATAAAGATGAGCGGGAAAGGCTGAAGAAGCTCTTTGAAGAGCGTGCATCCAAGGCCGTTGCTAAGGCCATGCTGACAAGGACAGAGGTTCCTGATATACCTGAACATGATGATGGAGAGTATGAGTCAGATGAAGAGTCAGAAGAGGAAGCGCTACTGGCGCTGATGGTAGCTTTCGGAGAGGAAGCACATGAAGAATGTGCTGACAGCGAGGAGGAACAAGCACTTGCTGCTGACGACCAGGTACAGTCTGTTCCCTCATTGCACATCATGTCTCCATGCATCCTAGACGATGCTGAGTCGCATTGCTCCGACTCAGAGGTTGTCACCATAGATATTCTTCAGCAAGAATTTCTTAAATTTTATGAAATAAAGAATGTCTTGGCTGGCGAAAACACCTCGCTAAAAAATCAGATTTCTATTTTGACCAATGAGATTGAAAAATCTAGGTCAATCGGTGAAGAGCTAGCCACTCTGAAAAAGACTCACTTTGAATTGCTTCAAAATTTTCAAATTGCAAAAACTGAGCGAGATAATTTTCACAACATCGTTCTGGAGCAAGAAAATAAAATAAATTTTTTGAATAAAGGCTCCAAGGATTTGGAAAAGGCTCTAAGTCATTGGAGAAAGCCGACTGATAAGTCCGGGTTGGGATTTATAAAGGATTTGAGCATAAACCAACCCGAACTCACAGCTCATAAGGGTAAGGGCAAACTGGTAAATGCATCAGCACCAGCTGGTAATACCAGTCAGTCCCGTATGGCTGATCAGCACAGGAATAATAAGACCAGATACATAGGTGAGTCATCACGACAAAAACCTCCACTGGCAAAATCCTCTGCTGACAGGACGCCAGCACACCCTAGGACGCAGACTAAGCCGAAAAATTCTAAGGCAATGAAGTCAGCGTCAGCTACCAGTGGAATCCGACAGCCAGCATCAGCTGTCAAGGGAATTCACACACAACCTCGTCAGTACGCCAATCACCAGCATACTTACAAGGGATCCAAATCTCAGAGTAACTCTGAGAGAAGGATAATACCTGATAGGAGGAATACCTATCAGAGGTCTGAGCCCAATCACAAGTTTTCTAAAAGGGCAGTGAAGGCTAACCATGGTGGTCCACGCTCTCAGAGACCACCAAGGCAACACAATGTACCGGAAAAACATTTCCGAAGCTCTCAGCGGAAGCGTACTTCCAAAGGAGATACACACACAACCACACCTTCCCAAACCAAACGCACTCATTACTTCAAAAGGAAGGGAAAGGTTATTAATGATGTCAGCAAGGGTAAAACCGAGCTGAAAATCACTCAAGTCTGGATTCCGAAAGGAATTATCCAGCGATCTAACCCTGCAGGACCCGCAGATGATCGGGGACCTAAATGAATTCCATTTCTTTCTTACAGGAACTAGGTCATGCAACACAGCTTCAGAGGTCGAGAGAGTGGATCATTGATAGTGGTTGCTCGGCTCATATGACTGGTGAAGAATTCTTGTTCTCAGAACTCACCAAGGTCAAGGGACCTCCAGTCATATTTGGTGATAACTCCAAGGGCAGAGTTATCAGCAAGGGCTGCATCGAGAAGGACGATGTCAGAATCAGAAATGTATCCCTTGTTACCAACCTCAAGCACAACCTCCTGAGTATCAGTCAGCTGTGCGACAATGGATATACAATTACCTTTGATAAATCAGAATGCCAGATCAAGGACGAGATGACTGGCGAGACCAAGTTGAGAGGTATTCGGAAAGGAGGACTTTATACCGTTGACTGGCAGAGTGGGAAGCCAGATTCATGCTTCGTGGCCACCAGTACTATGGAAACTAACTGGCTGTGGCACAAGAGGTGGAGTCATCTGAATTTCAGAACTATCAACTACCTGGCCAAGCATGATCTTGTGGAAGGACTTCCCAAGGGAGGATTCAAGAAGGAAGGAATTTGCAAAGCATGCCAGCAGGGCAAGCAAACTAAGAAGTCCTTCAAGAACCAGTCGCCAGTCTGCCCCAGTACCAGTCGAGTACTCGAGTTGCTACATATGGACCTCTTTGGACCAGTAGCACCTCAAACCATTGGAGGAAGACGTTATTCGCTGGTGGTAGTCGATGACTACTCGCGCTATACCTGGGTAAAGCTTCTCAGATCCAAGGATGAAGTGAAAGTCATTCTTCCAGATTTGATTGTCAAAGCACAGAAACAGAGAGAAGCTACGGTAAAGCGGATACGGTCAGACAATGGGACGGAATTCTGCAACAGTCTGCTGATGGATTTTTGCGCGGAAGCCAGCATTAAGCATGAAAGATCTGCACCAAGGCAACCGCAGCAGAATGGACTGGCAGAACGTAGGAACAGGACGCTGAAAGAAGCGGTCCGGTCCATGCTGGCAGAATCCGGCTTAGGACAGAGTTTTTGGGGAGAAGCGTTGGTGACGGCTTGCTATACTCAGAATAGAAGCGGGATCAACGATAGACTCCAGAAAACTCCCTACGAAGTTTATTTTGGTCGTAAGCCTTCTATAGCTCATCTCCGTGCTTTCGGTTCACCATGTTATATCCATAATAATGGTAAGTCGAAGCTAAATGCTTTTTCGCCTAAAGCTGATGAGGGTGTCCTTGTTGGATATGGACATCCCTCTCACAAGGGCTATAGAGTATTTAACAAGACCACCAAGCTTGTGGAAATAACATGCAATGTTGTTTTTGATGAAGCTACTTTAGTGCGCAGGACATTACGACAACTGGCTGAAGATGTTCCTGAGGTCAATGATGTCGTTGATCAGTTGGGCAGGAATTCTTCCAATGCTCAACCAACTGGTTTAATTAGACCTATGACTGGATCATCTTCACAACCAGTAGCCTCGGTTGCCCATCAGCAATCCGGGAGGGTCGGTGATGCAATTGACCTTGCTGAGACCTTACACTCAATCTCCTTGAGTGGAACTGGCAATAATCCAGAGGGAACTCCGTCTGGAATTTTCGAACCAGAAATAGCTGATGAACCAGCTGGAGTGGATGCACCAGCTGACGGTGTAATTATCGCCGAAGGATCAGGAGATCAGTCAGAGAGTGAAGCTGACGAAGAGATTATTCCGCCTGGTGAAGGTCGACCACCAGTTGCAATTGCTGCTCCGACTGGTGAAGTTCAGGAAGCACCAGTCATCAGGACAGAAGAACCAACGCCAGCAGATTCTCATCTTCCCAAATGGCTGAGAAATCACCCATCCGATGCTATTCTCGGTAATCCAGAAGGTTCTGTTCAGACTCGACACGGCAGTGCGCTCCTGACTTGTTTTATTTCTCAAATGGAACCTACTTCCATAGGAGTTGCGCTAGAATCTGCCGATTGGATTAATGCCATGCAAGAAGAACTTGCGGAATTCACTCGCAACAATGTTTGGGACTTGGTAGAGAGACCATCACATCAGTCAGTGATTGGCACCAAGTGGGTTTTCAAGAACAAGCGAGATGAGAATGGCATTGTAATCAGAAACAAAGCTCGTTTAGTCGCCAAAGGTTACAAGCAATGTGAAGGCATCGACTTCGATGAGACCTTCGCACCAGTTGCAAGAATGGAGGCGATACGGCTGTTCCTTGCGTATGCAGCGTATCATGGGTTCACGGTATTCCAAATGGACGTGAAGAGCGCCTTCTTGAATGGCGAGCTAAAGGAGGAAGTATATGTCGAACAACCTCCAGGCTTTGAAATAGGCACCAAAGTGTACAAGCTGAGAAAGGCCCTGTATGGATTGAAACAGGCGCCCGGGGCTTGGTACGAGACGCTATCACAGTTCCTAATCAGTAATGGATTTCGGAAAGGGAAGATCGACAGAACTCTTTTCATCATCAAGGATGCTGATGATATGCTAATGGTGCAGATATATGTCGATGACATTATATTCGGGTCAAAGAATATGTCTCTCTGTGAGAAGTTTTCTCAACTGATGCAGAACTCATTCCAGATGAGTATGATGGGCAAATTAACATACTTCCTAGGACTCCAGGTCCAGCAGTCAGCTGATGGGATTTTCATTAATCAGCGGAAGTATTCTAAGGACCTAATTCAGAAATATTGCCCAGAGAAGACTAAGGCTCTCAGAATAGCGATGAGCACCAGTTGCCAGATCTTTCTTGATGAAGAAGGAGAATCGGTTGATCCTTCCAGCTATAGAGGTATTATTGGATCACTTCTCTATCTGACAGCCAGCAGACCCGACATTTCATACTCAGTCGGAGTGTGTGCCAGATTTCAAGCCAATCCAAAGAAGTCACACATGGAAGCTGCTAGGAGAATAGTGAAATACCTCAAAGGAACTGAATCACTTGGCTTATGGTACCCCAGGAATGATGAGCTTACACTCATTGGGTATTCAGATTCAGATTTTGCTGGATGCCGTATAGATAGAAAAAGCACCAGTGGTACGTGTCAGTTTCTAGGACACAAGCTAATCAGCTGGTTTAGCAAGAAGCAACACTCAGTTGCTACATCTACTACAGAGGCTGAATATGTTGCCGCTGCCAGTTGTTGTGCTCAAATTCTTTGGATCAAGCAACAACTGGAAGACTATGAAGTGGACACTGGTTGTGTACCCATCTATTGCGACAACAGCAGCGCTATGTGCATAACGTAGAATCCGGTTCATCACTCTAGGACCAAGCACATAGATATCCGACATCACTTCATACGTGATCATGTCGAGAAGAAGGATATCAGCGTAGAGTACATCAGAACTGAAGATCAACTGGCTGATATTTTCACCAAACCTTTGCCAGAAGCAAGATTCAAGGAGTTGTGCATCAAACTCGGTCTTATGGAGATTGATGCGAGCCCTAGTGTTGAGGAAGAATGAGTCCCAGCTCTCATTCCGTTCTTGATTTTCTGAAGGATGCTGATTAAGACTAAGTCCAAGCTCTTAGTCTTCATGTTTTCTTTAGTGGTGACTCAAAACCACAGGTGGTATCTACTGGCAGAACTTATTCCATAAACAACGAAGGAAATGAGTCCCAGCTCTCATTTCGAATTTGCCAGCAGTCATGAACCATCAGTCAAAGTAAAATTGGGTCCCAGCTTCCAATTCCAAGCAATGATGAAGAAGAGAAGAGAAGATTATGCGGAATGAATTGAGTCCAAGCTCTCAATTCTCTCAATCTTTCAAGCTGTCAGCAGACAACTGGTGATATATCAACAACTGGTGAAAATTGAGTCCTTGCTCTCAATTTATCTAAGTACACGGGAACCAGTTGTGAGTATCAGTTGTCGACTGGTAAGAAGGCCATACTGGCAGGGGGAAGTATGCAACTGGCGTATACTACTGATGACCATGTATACTACTGATGACCAGTTGAGTCCCAGCTCTCAACTGACGTTCTCTTGAAGTCCAAGAGTCGTGCCAGCTGTCGCAGATATGGCGGGAAAGGTTTAAGATTGGTATTGCGTGTGCAAATCTTTGAATTTAATGCGGCATTTAATGCCACATTTAATGCGCACAGTGACTGCGCAGTCAAAAGCTATCTCGCGACCAATCAGCGTGTGCCATGTCAGCTACACGTACCATCCCACGTCAGCACGACCACGCACGTCGCTACAGGGAATCGTGCCAGCTGATGACCGTCGATCCTCACTTTTGACGAATAAATCTCGTCCATCCATCCCAGCTTGGCACCAGTATAAATAGCGTTCATTCATGATCGGGAAAACTCTTATCATTCCTTCATATTTTTCGAACATATTTTCCGATCATCTTCCTTAATCTTTCCAAACACTTATTCCCTGAAAACATGGCATCTTCATCCAACCCCGCTGCTGATAAATCATCTTCTTCTACTGAGTCCTTAGACTTACCATTAGCCGAAGCACATATGCCAACCTTCACTGGCATTGTAAAAGAAGAAGACATTGATTATACCTATCCATTCAGCAAGCTCGTTTCGCTGAATAAAGCAGCCACCCGACATCGCCTCTCTCACGCACAGATTCGCACCGCCCAAGTCCAGAAGGAGAAGATCTTGAATGACAAACTGGCTGAGAAACACTTCGGCGAGGAGCTCATGGAAATGATCGACCATGAGCAACTCCGACCATATTTGACGGCAACCCCCAGGAACTTCCACCCACATCTGGTCGCCGAGTTCTATGCTCGTGCGGTGATTGCTGACGACAGGAAATCCTTCACCACGTCGGTGTTCGGACACCTGATCACCATTGATGTAGAGTACCTAGCCAACCTCTTAGGGCTGAGGAGTACTGGTGAGGAGGTGGCGACGTACTTCAAGGACGATACGGTGGAGTTCAGGCGGAGGTGGACTGAATGGAAGAAGGAGGGGGTGACTGTCTTCAAAACTGGCATGAAGAAGTCAGAGATGGAAGATTACTGGCAGATGGTATGCGACATTGTTGTGCGCATGCTCCAGTGTGAGGTCGGCTCCTATGCCGAACTAAGCCTGAAGAAATTCTCCGTTATGTGCGCGCTGGAGGACGGCATATATGGCAACTGGGCCGAATTCATCTTCGGTCGGTTGTTGGAGAATGTGGAGAAAAATTGCACGGTCAAAACTGACGGCAGGTTCCTCCATGCAGTGTCTTTTGGCCTGCGCATCAGCCATATTCTGGAGGTGGAGATGGGAGACCGGATCGACCGAGGGGAGCTACTGGTTGGGTCCGATTTTATCCCAGTCACCAAGGTCAAACTTCCTGGCCCAGACTACAAGAAGCCCAGACGACTGAAAGGCAAAACGG